>OX243813.1:28077734-28159734 GCA_945859605.1 Lumbricus rubellus | reverse complement strand
AACTTTGAATTCCGCTCGACCGCCATTTGCAAATTCAACAAAACTGCACGTTGCCAGATTTAAGAAACGCCTTGACAGTGACTGCGACCATGCAGACGAAACATGAATGAGATCGCGTACCGTGACGTCATAAGCGATTCGCATAATTATTTTCCGGTCTTTCAACATTCTTGGTTGAGGGAGGGGAGGGGGAGGGGGAGGGGGAATGGGAGTGGGAATGGGAGTGGGAGGGGAGGGGGAGGGGAGGGGGGAGGGGGAGGGGGAGGGGGGGGGGGGGGGGGGGGGGGGAGGGGGGAGGGGGAGGGGGGGGGGGGGGGGGGAGGGGGGGGGGGGGGGGGGGGGGAGGGAGAGGGGGGTGGAGGGGGGGGGGGAGGGGGGAGGGGGGAGGGGTAGGGGGAGGGGAGGGGGAGGGGGAGTCTTTTCTGCCACAGCAACGCGTGGCCGGGTGCAGCTAGTTGTACATAAATATGAATTGCCTTTAAGACTGTAAAGTTTCCGTAAAAAATTTTTATGTTTGCCCAAGATATGGGCTAAAAGCCGTAGGGGGTTACTTTTTTATGGCCCACCCTGTAGCTAATTTTACAAAGGTCATATGTTTATAATATCAGTTTATATAAGCAACATAAATAGATCTAAATAATGTTTTAAAATATATTCGATATATTGGCAGTTGAAGGAATTAATTCCATCAATACAGCTTCCATTGGCGCAACAATTATTTTTTCAACAATCGAGCTTCTTTTTAAGTAACAGTTATTTGTCTCAATCCAGCTTCTATTTAATCAAGAATTTTCCATCATGTCCACTTCTATGTAGCCTAAGGAATAATTATTTTCATCATTCCAACTTCTATTTAACCAATAAGCTTTTCATCAATCCAACTTAAATGTATGGATGAATTTTTCTAGTCAAACCCATTTCGATTTATGTAGATGAGTTATTCAAGAGCAGAAGACATAAAATAATTTAAATTCTCACGCACTTTGGTTAAACTTTCAAGCATGATTGCTTACGATTGACAAATTATTCTATTTAAAAGTTAATTCTCATAGTTTTGTTCGTCTTTAATCTTATTGTCGATATAGGTCTACAGTCCGTTTGATTAAAACATGGACAGACAAGTAGGCCTAAAAGCGTAGGCCAACTATTTATAGCTCAAAATAAAGGCTATTATAATACATGACTACTAAAAATTCAAAAACCCCATGAGTGTGAACGGAAGTTTCTCAAAACATGGTTCGATAAGACGTAGGGCTACTAGGCCTACACACAGTCTGCTTTGTCTGCGGCATGCTGAAAAGGAGAGCGGCGGGATAGTGAACTATAGCCTTGAAGCCATTGATAGGCCTAGATTGAATAAAGGACTTTGTGTGTAGCCTTTGTAGCTTGCAAGTTGCATATGCATAGAAATCTACAAATGCATACTAACCTTGAGATCAGAAAAATTTAGGAATATTATTCTAATTATAACCTCACAAGTATTTTCGCTATTTAAAATGTAATATTAATTTATTTTACCTCTGTATGTTTTCGAAACAATCTATATATAATTTAACCAGTTTTATCAGCCAGTCCGGTGCAACAATACAGTTTGAGCAGGTCACGCCAGAGTCATGAAAGTTATTCTGCAGGTCGAAGAAATTAAATGCAAGGAAAGATATTGAAAATTACAAAGAATTTTAGGCAGATCATAAAGCAGGTCAAGAGTCAAATAGACCTGCCACGACATATGGTAGCACCACCACTCAGCTGCAGTCAGAAAAGCATAATCAATAGATCTATCCGTTTTATCTATCATCTATGGGACCAGCACAGGTTCTACAACTTGACTACACAAGGGTCTCGGAAGAGGACATGGGTCCATATGAGATGCGGTCATGGGCGCCCGCACATAGGGGCAAGGGGGGACTTGCCCCCCCTGGAAAATTGAAACTAATTTTTTTAACTATTACTTTTGGGTTTTAACAAATTTCTTCGCATTAAAGCACTAAGGATACGAATGGCACATACAGTGAAAGTCATAAATCTATGCTTAGAAATCTCTGTAGAAATAAACTGCTCTTAATTTTCTGCCTTGCATTATCAACATCTTGTTAAAAGCTGAAAAGTGACCATAAGTATCAATAGAAGTACTTAGCTAGAGGAACACTTGTACCTTGAAAACTACCACCTATTTTTTGTTCACTTGTTCATTCATTCAATGGACTTATAATTTACAGCGCCGCTTCAGGAACCAACTTTTAACATCTACTTTAAAAAATTTCTTCGCACTAAAGAAACTATTAAAGCTGATAGGTCCTACACAAAATGAAAATGACAAATTTGCATTAAGAAACCTCATTGAAAAATACTCGTGCTCTTAATTTCCAGCTTTGCATTTTTCAAGTTCTTGTTACTAAAACATTTACGGTAACTGACCATGGAAAAAAATTTGCCCCCCTCCTGCAAAAATTTCTGCGGGCGCCCATGGATGCGGTATGGAACTCCGCCACTGTTTGTACTCTGACAGTGCCAGTTTCAAGTCTGAATAAAGGAGGAGGGCAACACTAATCATCGTTGATATGACACAGTACGGTACTAGTGTCGTTCAACAGCAACAGGCAACGTGTGGTTGTGATCGAACAGAGAGGGAGTTTAGCTAGGTCCGACTCTGTTTGCAATCTGGAAAAATTCCTGAATAATAATTGCTAATAAAATATCCAATCAGCTCTTTGTGTGACCAGTAGCCTATATAGGAGGCCATCAGACAACAAATAGATATTAGATAAGCCTAATTTGCTCTATTTTGACAACGCAATACATAAGCTTACATAGAACAGGCGTCTTGAACTCTTGATGCGAGAGTAGGAGGAGGAGGAGGAGAAGGAAGAGAAGGAGGAGGAGAAGGAAGAGGAGGAGGAGGAGAAGGAAGAGGAGGAGGAGGATAAGGAAGAGGAGGAGGAGGAGAAGGAAGAGGAGGAGGATAAGGAAGAAGAGGAGGAGGAGGAGGAGAAGGAGGAGGAGGAGGAGAAGGAAGAGGAGGAGGAGTAGTAGGAAGAGGAGGAGGATAAGGAAGAGGAGGAGGAGGAGGAGGAGATATTGGGGTCAGAGATTGGGCCACCTTCCAGGGTAAATAAATTTTTATTTTATTATGAACCATGCAGTGAACGCTAAACCTGTATACATGTATATTATTCTATAGGCATTTACACTAAACTTGACAAGCTGCTGAATAAACGAATGCTAAGGTATTCAGTCAAAGGGTAATGGCCGCGGTGAGCAGCCGGCCGTAGCCGTATACCAAACAATCTCTTATTATATATCGAGCTTAAATTGAAACCATGTAGCAATATTATCATTACAGTGATGACTGCAATGAATCAATGATCATGAATGAAGAACGAATACATAACATTTCCCATTAAATTGTAAAATATACATACCTGACCCTGACATAACATACGATCGACGTGACACTGTGTCTGCTTATTCAACGTAGCCTACTCTATTATAGTCGACCGATCCTTCCGCGGAAGTTCCGCCTTCTTCAACTGTCTGATTCATGATTCATCCAGTATAGGCACACCGTCAAGCCTCGTTCGTTCAAGTCACGAAATGAAGGAACCTGACCTAATTTCAAACCCGTCTGGCCAATCGGTCTCTTCGCTACAAAAATTAATAACGCATAGTAGCAGGCCCTTGCACTGCACAGTCCTAAAACGGGATCGGTAACTTTGCAGAAATCGAAAGTGAAGGAAAACATCAGGGTATTTACAACAGACTTCCTGATCAAAGTCTTTGTATAGCCTACATGTGTAGATCTACAAGAACAGCGGCTTCGTAGACGGTTTAGTTATATCTAACGGCATCCATAGTTTTAATCACAATCTCTTATTGTCCCAAGTAGGCCTAAAGCCTAATATAAAATGGCAAATAACTGTAGGCCTACACACGATATGAACAGTGGCGTAGACGGTAGGCCTACGGAGCTGAAATGCGGTTCGGGACAAGGGACGATATCACCCTGCAAGGGACGATTGTATATAATTATGTGTTGTGGGGCGCGGTGGTGTAGTGGTGGGTTCGGTGCCTTTGAGCCGGAGGGTTCCAGACTCGAATCCACCTTAAGCTACCGCTTAGGAACCTTAAGCAAGCCCTTCCCTCGCAATTGCTCGTGCGCTTCGGCGGGAAACTCCCATGCGGCGTCCACGCTGTATAATTATAGTCGTGCCTCTGAGTAGTGGGCTTGAAGGGGCGCTAATGCTAGGCTATAGCAAATGCGAGAAATAAAATCATATATATATATATATTTGTTGTATGTATATATAATATATATATAATATATATTATATATATATATATTAGATTTTGGAAGTCTGTCATGTTCACCAGCAGTTGAGTCCTTGTTTTAGTTTATGTGCAAATTGTGCATGCACGGGGGGGGGTGATGTGGACCCTGTTGTGTGGTCGCGTTGGTAGAGGAATTTGCTTCGAGGAGTGAGACACGTGCATCCATGTTTGGGAAGATTACCGCATTTAACCAATAATCATACATGCATGTAGACGTATTGTTTTATAACCGTAGCCTACATCACACTATTAACTTGTCTGTTAGCACATTTTGTCTCTGCTGTCTGTCTGCGGAATATGCTCTGCACAAATTCTGTGCCTGTTTTAAGTTGCGTCTGCACAAGCCTAATAAGAAAAGAAAAACGAATTTCACTGATGGATTGATTGACTATAAGTCTATAATCATATGCACTGCGACACAACGACGACTACTTCTAAGCAATAGTAGGGTCCATTGATTTCAACGCTTGATAAACGCCGTGAAATATTGATTGGATAGTGACACCATGATTGCATTTTGCAAGACTGTTTTGTATGCAAATTATTCCAGTAAATATAGGCAGAATCCTATAAAACCAACCTGTCTATATTTTCTACATATTATAGGTTTGTGATTTCTTCTGAGAAAGATAAGTGACATAATATATGACTCGAGCAGTTTGACTGTATAATTATGTGCAATACGATAGTGTTGTTTATAAGCTATTTGACCGTTTTGACGTTGCTCCTGGCGCCCTCTCCTCTCATTCAATACTCGTCGGAAGTTTCTTAACCACAGTCTTATCATTTATTTATTTATTTATTTCGAGAATCTTATTTAGCGCCTCTTCAAGGTAGGCTACTCAGAAGCGCTCCCGGTCCAACCACGGCTAAATAAGACAGTTTTGAGGTTCTTAAGGAATTAATAATAATTAATAATTATTATGTCACCTCTGGAGTCCGGAACGATCTGCCAATTGAATTCCGTGAATTTTCCATTCTTCTATTCCTTCCCTCTGTCATTGAAACTGCCGACTTCCACTTACCATTAGCCTAATGACAGTCGACCGTTATATATAGCCTACATATATTTATATATATATACATAGGCCTATATATATATAGGCCTATAGGGTCTATATTTTCACACATGGAGAAAAATCAGCAACCCGAAACAACTTGCGAGATTTGAGGACTGATAGAATTTGCGACAGATTTGTAGGCTGATTTTCGTGTCATCACTAGGCTATTCACATCGTTGTGGTCTTGCAGATCAATGCGTATACATATATATATGTATATGTAAAACTATGTATATATGTATATGTATATGTATGTGTGTGTGTATATATATAAATTATTATAAGTAATTACGCTTCACATCGACGCCTGTAATAATATATAGCCTATTGCTTATAATATGACTTAGGTGTCAAACGTGTCGTTGAAGGCGCCACTGGTAATTTAATAGCTGGAAATATCTTTGGCTGGAAATCTCAAGTTAATCGGTTGAGGGCGTTCTTAAGTGCCAGATCAAAATGCTTTTCCTCCTGTATATAAGTAGGCCCATAGTACACGTTGCTGTCGCCAATACAACCGACCTACACGTTTATATATATATATAATTATATATATGTATATTAACTATATATAAACGTGTATAAACTACTTCTGAGTAGCCTATACCTTGAAGAGGCGGTATATAAATTTCCGAAATAAATAAATAAATAAATAAATTACATTTTACAATTTTTAGTTAATTCGCGTTGCTTTGAGCCATCATCGTTGTTGCTGGTACTTTCAGTGCAGTCGACCGAATCGCACACGTGTCATCACGGTTCTGCCCGCCTGTCTCTCCCCCTTCCCAGCGGATACATTCTCGGTCCATCCTCATCACAGACCGGTTTCCTCGGCTGCACCCGCGTCGTCTCAGCGTCCGTCGGTCAGCGCATCAATCTGACCCTGTACGACTTCGGGACGGGGGGCGTCCCCCTACAGACGACCCCGCCGTCATCTCAGACCAAGGTACCCTCCTCGCAGCAGCTGCAGAGGGTGCAGTCCTCCTCAACCCCGGGCTCCTCCATTCGGGACCCCCACCACCACCAGCATCTTATGGGCGGACATGGGGGTGGAGTGGGGGGAGGAGGCGTGTGTCATCGTTTGGCGATGGTGACAGACGTCGTTGCCAGAACCGTTGTCGATATTTGCTCAGCGGACACATTGAGGTTGAGTCATGTCTATCTGTCCGTCGGAAACGCCGTCGAGATTCGAATCCTTCGAGAAACTTCGTCGTCGACCGTCGGCTCAACGATAGGCGGCGCCACCGCTGCTGCTGCTGCTGCTGCTGCGTCTGCAGCAAGACACTTTGTGCTTCACTACGAAGGTAGGTCTCGTCTTGTTTCTTAAATCTTACATCGACAACCGATCGCTGACGTGTTGACAGATTTGAACTACTTTGATCTATACTCTGTAGACCTGTCGAAATGATCAGTGAAATGGCCGATTTAATCAAACTCCGATTGTAAGCAGGACAGTTTTAAGGAATTTTTGGAGCTGCACACCACTTTCTTTCCTTTCCCATCTTCCATCGTAAATTACTTCCAATCGGAGGATAATGACTTCTTTTGCTTATTTTATTTAGCTTTTGCAGTTCAAGCCGAGCCACTCAACAGCAGCCTCATCGGCCTCATGTAGGACGGGCATTCCGCCCGGAAAGCGAGTTGTTAACTTCTTTTGCTAGTTTTAACTTATAGAAATGCTTCTACAAGTTCTACAAAAGCACAAATCCATTTATAGCTGCACATTTTGTGTACAACTGCACGTTAAAAAAGCCCTGATTGTAAGAACCATCAAGATGTAATCAATGATGAAATCCTAATCAAAAAATGAATGAGCGTTTAATTGGCTTTCCAGCTGGCTCTGAGATTGACTGACAATTATACTCTGTGATGTCCTGTCAAACCCACGAGTCTTCATCGTATAGGCCTACACAGTTTTAAGACGAGAGCTAACATTCCAGGCAAAATGTGTTGTTTAAGCGTGTACCTATATGTCTGTCCGTTCGTCTGTGTATGCTTTAGTGCATTCATCAGTATCTGCATGTCTGTTTCGGTGTCTTATTAATTGTACTTTTGCATCAACTTCTGCCTTCTGATTTCTTTCCGATAATTCCAATTAATCGCAACAGCCAATACATGTGCGTTGTGCACGTGCGTTGTGTATTAATGCGCTTTGTCTCATAATGGCCGCCGGTTGAGGTGGATGATGTAAGTTTGAACCAAACTAAGGACAACTATAATTTATAACGTCTTTTGAATGGAAGGAGAAAAGACAAAATATCGCCGAGGAGAAGAACTTAATGAGCACTTCATTAGCCAACGTCTGAACTTCTCTGAAGGCAGAAAGGAACAAATCAAACGCAACGGTATATAATAGGCCTAGAGCCAAGGCCGTAGCTATAGGGGGTTTGTGTGTTTGAACACCCCTCGAAAGGGAATAATGCATGCTAAGATGAAATAATGCATTTACTATATCACTGTCATGACGTATAAGGACTAAGGGAATTTTATTTTGAAGGCTCTTATTTCTATGTGACATTTTGCAATAGATCAAATCATCCTTCAAACCACTTGGTCCGTTGATTCGGCTGCTTGTCGGCTTGCTCAAGATCGAGTATTCCCCCCCCCCCCCCAATAAAATCCTGGCTACGGCCTTGCCTACAGCGTACATGCACAATTATACTTAACAAAGCGCAAACTGCGGAAGTGTTCGAATGATTTATAAGACCAGATTCACTATCCATTGCAAGCTGACAGCGAGTTTGGAATAAACCCTGAAGATGCTTATTAAAGCAGCACCTCTGAATATTCTGGAGAAAGTCATAATCATGTCAAATGAACTAGAAATCGCCGATAGAACATCATGCGACGCTTATTAATAATGTCATGTTAAATGTCCAATTATTATTCACCAGATCACAGATGAAGCCATTTTTAGATTCACGTTTATTGACATCAAAATAATTCTGCAGAGTTCCTTCCTTCCTATCGCGTTCAGTTCATCTTCCTGTATATTATTCTTTTATTATTTATGTAGGCCTATCATAACTACGGCTGATGCGTACATGTAAGTTAATATTGGCAGCAATTAGCTTGCTTGTAAAGATGAAGGCAATATAACTCATTAGATTACATCTGACACGTACATAGATGCCATTATAACGTGCGCAGAAGAAATACCGTAAGTCTCTGGTGGCTTATAAAAACTAAGCGATTTATCATGTAGGCTGTTACATTGCAGTCGTATCTTACTTTATTGATTGCACCGGTGGCGTATAGGCCTACAATAATTATATAGAGGCGCCTTCGTTGGTGCGAATGAGAATTCAGCCGATTTACCTGCAGCATTGCAAAGCGAATTGGATTATTGGATGAATGAAACTCAGACAAAGCATTATTTGAAGCAGACGTATGATTAAAGCCTGCGTTATAATAGGTCGGGCATCTTTTTCAACCCATTAGCAGAGCGGCTTATAACACGATATCGTCAGCCTGTAGAAAAACAAAACATTACTTAGCGAGTTTACATGGCATCCTCTATCAAGTCACTTAGTTTTCTTCGACGGATTGCATTAAAGGAAAAAATGGAGCAATCATCCTCCAAATTCCTCCTTCCATCGAAAGATGAAACCGGCGTGGCCATAATTTAATATATTTAATTTAATATATTAAATTATGACCACGCCTGCAATTTCATCTTTGTCTTTTCCATCACGAATCGCAAATTCACTTCGACTCTGCTAATCGAAATACAGTATGCTCCTCTAGTCCACACTACTCTATACAAGACGTGTACAACTATTCATATTGCCATCGTGCTGTAATTATGGATACACGCCACGATGTGTGGCTGAGAGATCACTGCAGCCTTTCGTCTTTAAAAGCAGAGTAGAGTAGATCTGAGATGTAACTTCAATCGCGATCACAACATAATTTTGTGAGGCGCAACTTGAAAGCTTAGATGCCAAGCGCCCAGCAGCAGGTCATTCGCAAGCGCTACGTCGAGTCAGAGAGGTTGTGCCGAGATATGAAGTGGATGGAGAGAAGAAAGCAGAGTAGCAGATCGTGAGGAGCGGAAGATGAAGTGGAGCGTGAATGAGAAGATGCATGGCATCCAGAAGTGGGCGGTGATCTTGGTGAATAATGGTCTGAGATTCTGAGCAAATAAATATTATCTAATAAATTTATTCAGTTAAATAACAAATACTACTAATATAGTCTAATTATACTCTGTTGCCTCGTATAACGAAATGCCTGCAGCCTGCATGAGCGGATTCGGCTACATGCAAATCTGCTGCTATTGCTATAAATAGGCTAGTTGCATATTTTTTCTTTCCATGCTATTTTCTAATTCCAAAGCGATGTACTAATTTTAGAAGATGGAATCGATATGCGCGCGAATCCATCCGGTCTTTTCGACGTTTAGTTAGACCATTTCTCTCCATGTTTCCTCCTCTCCATAGATATATTCTTTTCCATGGATGTTTCCCTCTCTTTGGATGTATCCCTCTCCATCGATGTATCCCTCCATCGATGTATCCCTCTCCATACTCAATGGATCGTTGGTTGATGGACGTCCTTCCGTTCGTCCGTCGGTCCGTCCGTCCGTCCGTCTGTCTGTCGGAGTGTGCGTGCGTCCTGTCTTATCGATTGCGACGGTGGTCGCGTCCTCTGGGGTCCGACCGCCCGTCTGTTTATCTATTGTAGCACCCGTCCGTCAGTCGTCCGCCCTCCCTCTCCCTCACTGACCCTACCCCACCCCCACTGGCCCTACCCCCTCCTCCTTCGCAACACACCAGCAGATGTTTGTACGAGAACAGATTTCTTCGGAAGAACGAAGACGTCGTTCGTCCCTCTCCGTCTCCCTTGCTCGCTCCTTCTATCCATCTATCTCATCAATATACATGTATATATATATATATATATATATATATATATGTGCACACCATCAATCTATCCATCCATACATCAATCCATCCATCCATTCATTCATCAATCCAAACATCCGTCCATTCATTCACCCATCCATCTATATATCCATTCATCCATCCAGTTATCCATCCATCCATTTAATCCATCAATCTATCCATCTAACCAGCCACCTATATCCCTCCGTTCTTCCATTCGTTCATTCATCGACTCCATACATCCATCCATTTATCCATCAATCCATCAATCCATTAATCCATCCATCTATCCACCCATCCATCCATCCATTCTACCATCCATCGATCGTCCCCACATTCCCTTCTCTGCATCCATTCTTTCATTCAACCACTCATAACTGGAGTTTCCGTTCGAATACCTTGGTGACTTTCTTTCCTCCTCCTGCTCCCTCCCTCCCTTCCTTCCCTCCTTCCTCCCTCATCTCTTTTCTCCTCGGTCTCCATTGTGTCCCTCGGACGGACCGATTGACCGACCTCTGACCGATGACGTCTCCGGCGAATCGACCGACGAGAGCCACAGTAGCTGTTGTTAGCCAAGACTCCGACTCCGACGACGACCGAACTACACACAAGACCTGTGTGACCAATAGAAAGCGACCGGAACATAATGACCCGACCCGACCAAGATGGTCGCTTTCGACTGCCGAGTCCTCTAAATGATTTCTACGCTTATAACTAACTTACACGTTGAATGTTATTACAGTTAGCCATACATGAGATCATGTGCAAAGAATAATTATATTATTATCCATAATAATTCTAGCATAAACCGTGATGCTATTTAGTTGGACTAAAGTGCAGCATTGGTTTGCCTGTATTACACGGCACATTACTTCGGCCTATATTATTGAAAGAGCAATGCATAATGGACCGTATGACTATACGTTCTTAACAGGAAAATGTTATATACTTAAACCAACATGGATTTCAGACTGCACATTCGACTGCCATGTCTCTCCTGAATATCCAGAATAAAATATCACAAGCTATAGAAAACAATCTGTGGGCATAATCCTCGATCTTTCAAATGCATTTGATTCTGTAAATCATACAATCCTCTTATTTTGCAAAAAAGGTCATTAGAATGATTAGACTAATTGCTAAATCTTCTTACAAGTCTCATACTGCACAACTGTTTTCCCTCAACCAGTGGCGGATCCAGAACGGTTTCAAGGGGAGGGGCCAAAATCTTAGATCTTGGGCGGAAAAAAGGAAACATTTTTTGAAAGTTCGAAAAATAGTGTTCGGTCGTTGAGGAAAAAAGTACTTTTCATCCACCAAAAAAGTTGATGACCTTTTTTTCGTCATCCGGCAAATTTTTTTGGGAAAATCATACCATTTCATCCGCCAAAAAAGTTGATGACCTTTTTTTAGTCCTCAACTTGAAAACCGAATGGGGGGGGGGGGCCATGTTCCATACAATTTTCCGAATAGGGGGGGGCAATATCCGTTACACCCTTATTCGTATTGCTAGTTTCAGACCAAATGGGGGGGCCACGTCCCATGGCAGTTTGAAATGGGGGGGCCATGGATCCGCCCCTGCCCTCAACGGCATTCTAAAACTAGATCAAATAAGAATAATATCAAACTGGTGAATTCATGTTTCGCTATAAGCATGGTATATTACCTCAAACTTTTGCCAACTGACATACAGGTGAAGGTGAAATTACTTGACCAGTAAATTAACATATACCGACCTCCTACCTTTCTAACCGCACAATAACAGTTGAATAACTGACTAACTGATTATCTCACCATGCTTATTCCATCCCTCTCTGACTCATGTACTCACTCACTCATCCGCACGTTTTGTCCATTGTCGTAGGGGCAGGTTGAAAATTTTTGGTGGTTGAGGGGTTCAATCACTACTCTTTTTAGGATACCACATGCAGTAATGTCTTCATTGCACACCCAAACTCCACATAGAGCTACGTCTGATCACCACACACAGTCATTAATTTTATCTACAATTCTCACACTGCGTTAAAAATGCCGTCATTTTGCCACACTCAGATTAGAGCGCGTGTGCATTGAGAATTCAAACGACGTCTGCGTTCGGAACAGAAGTGTCTGGCTGCAGGCTACCTGATAACTGTACAGCATAATGGTTTAATTAAGTCTGTGAAATTCTAGAGTCGCGTTCCCTTTGAGATGTCTGCTTAAAAAGTCCGCATATCAGGTTTGTATTATAAGACGTGCAAAGACAGCCACAGCCATTAGACTTTGTGTATGCAATCGGTCAAAGGCGTTGATCAGAAAGACTGCAGCTAATCTGACTCCTCCTCTTTCTGTTCGTAGCAGGTGTGTGCTGCAGAAATCATTATGCCTGTTTGGCTTATGCGTTTGCTTTTTTGTCGTTTTATCTGCATGGTTTAGTAATTATTATTATTATGTCTCATATAATGCTTAGGAGTATAGGAGGAATGTGTTGCAGAGGACCAACTGCGATTCAGCTTCGACGCGCATGTATACATAATCACGTAATAGTTATATGATCTCATACTATACTCAGTATACTGCATATATATGTCTCCTAGCCTAAATTTTCCCACTTTTAATAATTAACTTTACACTTGTTACACTCCTGCATTGTACATCGTTTTCAACATTGATTCATGCTGCGCAAAGTCGAACGCCTGCAGCTGTAGCCTAGAAAATTGATGTTTTTGTAATATCTAACTCATTGCGATAAATTGTCCTTCTTGAAGCTTCTTCGGTTTCCTTGCTTTCTATATTTTTAAAATCATTTTTGTGAAACGTTTCCTGGGAGGCTCTGTAGGCTGGTTTTGGAAATTCTGCAATTCTCCATTTCTTTTATAGGCGTACACTGGAACGGTTGACGATTTCTTGCTCATTATAATATTTCTGGTAGATTTCTTCCTCCTGTTGGCTCTTTCCAACAACCTTAAACGTCCTTTTTTAATCCTTGTAGCAGTTTTCACAGTAATTCCATCCAAGTCTAGTGCATGCTTTAATTCAATTCAATTCGTTTATTGAATCCAGTGTATGCCTATAAAATATAAGCAATTTCAGTCTAACAAAACATCAATTAAATAAATATAGCAAAGAAATGTCAATGGTAAAAGAGACTGTGAAGCATCGATGCAGCAAATAATATTCACAGAGCAATTTTTATTGGAACAAAGGGCACACCTGAAGGCACAGGTCCCGCTATAAGATAGACAGGGGCTTCATCCTGTTTCATCTCACTGATTGACTCTTTTACGATTTCCTGTAGAAAATGTTTAATCTGTTTTTCTCTGCAGCTTAGGCCTATATAGTTAACTCTGCAAGAATTGTAGGATCGTTTAGTGGTAACGTTTAATTGTTATTCGCCGCAATGTTCCTTCCATCGTTTCTCTTTACCTGCATATATACCATCTTTTAACACTTTGCCCTATAATACATCGATTTGAATCGATACAGCTTTTGGGATAGATTGACTACCTCTAAGGCTATAATATCTACTTGGATGTTGCTGTATAGTGTATAGTGTATACGCTGCATGGTGTTGGCATTTTTTCCTGTTTCAGTGGTTGGTTGTCCAGACGTGAAGCTGGCGAGCAATTACTGGACGAGACGAACGGACGTCCAGCTGACGGTTGGATGTTTTTCCAGTGGAAGGACTTGGCAGATGACGTGCAAAGGACGATCGTGGATAGGAGACATCGGCAACTGCACTGATGGGGGAGGAGGTACATAAATCATTTCTTGCTAAATCATCATACGCGCATGCGCAATCGTCTGAATCATCTATCAAAGCGAGCAGCGTTCTTACATGTATACATGTATATGTATATACATGTGCATACATGTATGTACAGTGTACATGTAGAATTGTAGATCTCGTGTAGTACGGTAGTGAGAGGCTGTGAAGCATGATGCGGCAAAATTGAATGGAAGACGACGACGGCGTTTTTATAGCGGTTGGAGAGAGAGAGAGAGAGAGAGAGAGAGAGAGAGAGAGAGAGAGAGAGAGAGACAGACAGACAGACAGACAGACAGACAGACAGACAGACAGACAGACAGACAGACAGACAGACAGAGCGAAACAGACAGGGAGAGAGACAGAGATAGAGACGGAGACGGAGAGAGGGAGACAGACAGACAGACAGACAAACAGAGCGAAACAGACAGGGAGAGAGACGGACAGAGTCAGACAGAGAGAGAGAGAGAGGGAGAGAAGACACACAGACAAACATACAGACAGACAGAGCGAGACAGAGAGACAGACAAAGAGTTAGACAGAAAGAGACAGACAGACGGGGACAGAGATAATCACAGAGAGTTACAAACAGAGAGACAGATAGACAGGCTTACATCATAAACAGCTTCTTTACAGCTTTTAGTGAGGTTGTATGACATCATCATCATTTTGTGTGTTGTAATTTGCCAAAAAAATCGCAATAAAATCACATTTATTGGAACATTATGATTCTCCGGATATTTGAAAAAACCGAATTAAAAGTTTAAACAGCTGTAACTTTTGCAAACATCAAAAGTTCCAAGTGACACTTTCAGGGATTGTTGGAAATTCATTCCCCTGCAAATTGGAAAATTTTTGGAGAAAAATTTAAATCGGTTGCGAAGTTATCGCATTTTATCCTGTGGTACATTTTTTAGCCACCCTTATCCGGTGGTACTTTTTAGACACCCTGTACATATTCTAGCAATCTACATGTAGCTATACAGGCCGCTGCAGCAAATATAAGCATGTTAGTTGAGAGGTAAAATTATAGGCCTAATTATCAGACAAAAATGAGGTTAAAATGTGAGAGGAAGGTCCCTACAGATCGCCGAGGGAATATTGCCTGAATGTCTGTCTGACCGTCTGTCTGCCTGTTTGTATGTCCACCTGCCTGCCTGTCTGTCTGCCTGCCTGCTTGTCTGTCTGTCTGCCTGCTTATGTTTGTATGTCAATCTGCCTACCTGTCTGCCTGCCTGCCTGCATGTCTGTCTATCTGCCTGCCTGCTTGTCTGTCTGCCTGCCTACCTGCCTACCTGCCTTCCCATAGTATACGGTTGAAATTCGCGTGATTACGGGCATCGATAACTTTCGCGTGCAGCTGTTATGTCTAAGGCGCTTACGATTCTGATTAGAGATCGTTTAGCGATCGCTTAATAGCAAACGAAGCTCAAAGCAGCAGCAACCATGGATCAAGGTGGTGGATGATGGATCAAGGTGGTGGTGGTGGTGGTGGTGGTGGTGATGATGGTGGTGGTGGTGGTGGTGGGGGTGGTGGTGGTGGTGGTGGGGGTGGTGGTGGTGGTGGTGGTGGTGGTGGTGGTGGTGGTGGTGGTGGTGGATGGTGAATCTCGTCTGCTACTGCAGGTCTTAACTTAATCGCTTCCCTCGCCGTCTGATCCTCCTTTCTCGCATCTCTATCGTCGTCCATTAACGGCGTCCACGGATCAGTCAAACGGCGTCGTGAAAGCGTCATGAAAGAAGCGTCATTCATGACGTATGTATCAGTCGACGCATGGTGACTTGACACATTGCAAGGTGCTACTGAGTACACAAGATGGAGGAGGGGTGGGGACCTATTTGGAATCTTTGAAAGTATTCTTCTTCTGAATTTCCAATATCCAATTTTTTTAATTTCCTTAAATTCTGCACTCTGTTAGAGCGCAGATACCGGGTTCTGTAAATAATTAGCTTCACATGACAACAGAATTAATCATTTTTGCACGGGTAACACAGAACATAATTATAAGGCTATAGAGTATAGACTATATATAATTTATATATAATTATATATATATAAAATAAGCGAAGGTGCCATTTATGCATTCCACTTAGATCTATGGGTTATTATAATCGACACTTTAAGACCACTTATCAGTCAGCTTCTTATCATCTGCCGCAGTTTTCACGTTTATGTGAGCTTTATAAGATTAGTCAAAGCCCTCAAAACGATCAAGCATTCTATTTTCCGTTACTCATTTCTCATCTCTTCCGCTGATAATAAGCACAGCGCCTACCTTAAGGAATCAGTTGCAGAGCCTATACTCTGTACATGTAAGGAAACACAGGAACACCCTAAGGAAGCACAGGGCCCACTGTAAAGAGACAAAGGACCTACCCTAAGGAAGCACAAGGCCCACCATATAAAGAGACAAAGGACCTACCCTAAGGAAGCACAAGGCCCACAATAAAGAGACAAAGGACCTACCCTAAGGAAGCACAAGGCCCACAATAAAGAGACAAAGGACCTACCCTAAGGAAGCACAAGGCCCATGCACAATAAAGAGACAAAAGACCTACCCTAAGAAGCACTGAGCCCAACATAAAGAGACAAAGGACCTATACCTTATAAGTGCTGCTGTTACGAGACCTTGTCTTCGTGGTGTGGTGGCATGATGACATAAATCATAATATACGACTATATTCTTACTAGATTTTGGAACCCGGCTTCGCACGGGGGGGGGTTAGGGGTTTCGCTGCCCTCCCCCAGTCCGAAGGTGGCCATTTCATAGATTAAAAATATCGGGCTAGCACGGTCCGTCCACGGGGACTTAAACGGTCCGTATACGGGGACCATTCAAACGGGAGAGCGGTGGAGAAACTCACCCGATCAAATTCATTGAAAAATGAACGTAAAGGCCGCTATATAAAAACCGATTTACATTTGCATTTCTTACCTTCCGATATTCAGCTCACATTGGACATCGTTATTTAATAAATATAATTGCAAATCAGTTTACTACATTATGTTATTATCGCCATAGACCACGTGACGTCTCTACGGTTAGAGATGACGTCAGCATTACGTACGTCGTCAAAAGAAAAGAAGTGTCGGCAAGAATAATAATTAAGCCTACGGCAGACCTGACGTTTCAGAAATAAACCCAGGCTTCCTTATAAAACAATTTCAGAAAACCCAAGCGATTCTAAAATAAACCTAGATTTTCCTTTAAAAAACCAGAAACCCAGACGAAGGCCTAAAACCAGATCTAGTGGGGAAAACCCAACTGTGGCATCACTGCTGCTCACAAATAAATTTCAAATTTAAAATATTTCCACATATCGCTTTTTCTTAAGATTTCTACCACATATTCTTTAGTCTATTTCAAAACTTTTCGTGCAAAAATTTGCTTGCCATAGTAAATGAGCGGGTTTAAGACTTAATTATCGTTGCAGCGTGGCCTGGGACCGTTAATGACTGGTTAATTGCGTCTGAATTGCGCGTAAGTTTCCATATCGAAATTTAAAATGTCGATAACTCTGGTTTTAAAGTGAATTGAGAGCTGACAATAGTCACGATGACTTCCAGATTCGCATAAGAAAAAGAAAAATATTATTTCGTCGTTGACATCGGTTTGGCTTAAAAGTCTTTGACCGGGGGAACTTTGCGCACAACGGGACATCGCCACAGAATAATTATTCGACTTCGCCTTATAGTATAGATAGTCTGCCATTATCCCATGGTAATCCTTTCCTTCGTTTAATCTTGGCACAATCTGCATGCTCACTGATATGGAAGATGCCATGCACTCATGCGTGACACGATTGACCTCTGACCTTCAATGAAAGATATATATTATGTAATGTAATGTAATGTAATGTAATGTAATGTAATGTGAAGTAATGTAATGTGAAGGTCAACTGATGTCGTTCAGTGAACGATAAAAGACTGCTGATAAAAAAACAACCGTTGACTGCATCCGTATATTGTATACATAGGGCGCACCGTCCCATCACCACGTATATACGACCGCATCCCATACACCACAACTCACAGCACCCTACATGTCCACCATAACCAACAGCACCCCATCTACCATACCATGTAGCCATATATATATATATATATATACACACACACTATACAGCACCCAGTCCATTATGCCTATAACTCTCACTCCATCCACCATAACCAGCAGCACCCCATCTACCATACCATAGCATATATATACACTGTAAATATACAGCACCCAGTCCATTATGCCTATAACTCTCACTCCATCCACCATAACCGGCAACTCCCCCATTCGCATTTTCTAACCCCAGACGCTCAATTGGTGGTGACAGTCGACATCGTCTTTTAATTCTAATTCTAATTCTAATTAGAATCGTTGCTTCGTTGTTCTGTGTCTTCGTTCCTCTCTGTCTTTGTCTCTGTCCGTGTGTCTGAATATGTCTATGTTTCTATTGAATCTCAATTTTACAAATTGTCTTCGTCTGTTTTCTCTGTCTCTCTATATATTATATTATATAATTATATATATAGGCCTACTGTATACATATACAATATATACATATACATACACATATACATATATAAATATCCATCTTAGATCTTGCACTGTCTTTGCGTCTGTTCCGATCACCTATCAGCGTATTGTCTGTTGTCCTTCTTTGTCAGTGCATCTGTTCCTCTCTTTCCCTCCATCCCTCCATCCGTCCGTCAATCCATCCATCGTCCACTCCACTCATCCATCCTTCTGTCCGTCCATCCATCAGCGGCGCTCTTTAGCCTTCGGCAATTAATAAGAAAATTGATTAATTTTGTCAATTCTGAAAAAATTGTCTTCACTAAAGCAATTATTTTCCGAAAAAAACTAAATGGATGCTCTCTGTCTCTCGATTTATTTGATGAATTGACAGCAAACTGTACCAACTGCAGGATTTATGCGTTGGCCAAGCATAAATATAGTTCAAAACTCGACTATTGTAATTCCCTTTCCTCAAACTCGAATCCGCACAACTGAAGCGTCTCCTACTCATGCAAAATTCGTTAGCCAGAGTCGTTACAAGAACCCCCCTCCCCCAACACCATCACATCATCACCCCAATCCATTAATCAAAAAATCTCAGAGCGTGTGCATCCCAGAGCCATTTCAAAGTCCTATAGTATATGCATAACATACATGTATATAAAACTCCTTACAATACTCTCAGACAAGATATCTTTGCGAACTGTTCACCATCCAGTCGACCTGTTCTACCCGATCATCTATTCTACATGTATACGTGTCTCACTCTTTCTCGGCCTCCTTTCAGTCACAAGCCATCTAAATAGGCCGTTCAATTTCAAAACCCGTTTGAGTGATTGTTTCGAAAGGTCGTCGAAACTATAAGATTGGTCTTTTAGCAATAATTTATTCTGAACTTGGAGGAAGGCTCGTGAAAACAATGCTATCTATAATTCTATATTTGCTATATGATATAATTGTTATTATTACCATTGAGATGACTTCGTATTTTCACTTGTCGACCTTTCAATCTGTTTGCTTACTTGCAGCATTGTTATAATTTCTCGAGGGAAATTTAGCGTCTTTATAAAACAGAGGAAATCGTTGTAATGTCGGTGGACGATACATTGACAATGAGCAATGACTTAAGGATATATAGATACAGATATAGATATAAGCTTAGATAGATATAGATACAGATACACCTGTAGTATAGGAAGAAGAAGAGATGGGTAAAAAGAGAAGAAGATGGAACAAGAAGTAAAAGTCAAAAGACACTAAAGACAGTGGACGAGAAGAGTTTACCATAGCACAAGGAGGTGGGGAGTAAAAGAAAGCAGTGTACATTATAAGAAACATGAGTGATCTGTCTTGCCATAGTAGGCCAGACACTTTTTCTTTAACTTCATCTGTACAAAAACTGGGGGAAAACTTACCTAGCTTGGGCGAATCACTTAACATCAACCCTAGGGCTGCATCTTGGACAGCACTTACCTGGGGTGTGTATGTCCTGTTATTAAGTGCACAACCCTACATATAAAAACTCGCAGTTTGAGAGAAAAGTCGACTGACAGATTGCGTATTATCTATGCCATCAGCTGCGAAAGTTTTAACTGGTTAAACGACAATGTTATTCGGTCTACTCTATGGTATACAAAGGCTGTTCACATACAGAGTAGTGTTATTATTATTTTATTATTAGGCCTACTCTTGTGTGTACATCTTATGTGCAGATTCCAGAGACACGGTGACGTCGGCAAACTATCCGATGAGGGATGAGCCGCAGGATCTGACGTCATCAATGTCTACAGGTAAATATAATGACGAAATGATGACAAACGCAGAAGAAGCAGACGACATTTATAATTATAATTGTATATAGAACATTGAAACGCTCTGTATATATAATATTTATATATATATATATATTATATATATCCATTATCCATCATATCTATATGAAATTTATATAGCTCCCTTGTAGATAACTATTAAGATGCGCTCCCGACCCTAGAGCGGCCAGATTCTCACGATGATGATCACGTGCCTGCCTTCCTGCCTGCCTGCCTGCCTGCCTGCCCGCCCGCCTGCCTGCCGGCCTGCCTGCCTGCCTGCCTGCTTGACACACACGCATATGCCCCTCATCCATCATGTCGTTTGTGAGCGATGATATTGATGAGATGTACATGTATGCGAAGATATCAGAAGGAGAAGAAGGTGGAAGGGTGAGGGGCAGAAGGGAGAGGGGTCGAGGGAAGGAGGAGGAGATAGGATGAGATAGGAAGAGACGGAGATAGGAGGAGAGAGGAGGAAGAGAGGGAGAGAGGAGGAGGAGGGACGAGGAGGAATCGAACTCGAGCGTGCTGATGATGTATGGCTGGCGACTGCATTTTCTCGGTGTTTGGACGGAATGGATCGTTGGCTAAGGCTTTAGATCTGTATTTAGGGACCACAGGGAGAGGAGGACTCCTCTCTCCCTCTTCATCTCTGTGTCTCTCTGTCCCTCTGTCTCTCCGTATCGTTCTCTGTGCTCCTGCATCTATGCGCTTAATATGTGAATGATACGACAGCCGGACTTTGTCACGAAACTATCTCATTATCGAGCAATGACCACCGCCTCTGTGCTTCTGCTGATAGCCGCCACCGCCCCTACCCCTCCTTCTGGGACCTCTGAGACTCATGCATTGTCAAATACTGATTCCCTCAGCTTTCATAATATAGGACCTACAGTTCATATTAGCCCAGTTCTTTCTTTACTCCCGTAGAATTCAAGTGCTCGATATCGGAATGCCTTTAGTTTTCTCTGCCCTTTATCTATCCATCCATCCATACATCCATCCATTCATCCATTCATCCATTCATCTGTCTAACCATTAATATGATTAATCAATCAATCAATCAATATATCCATCTTTTCTGTTCCTTTCTATTTCTCTCTCTTTGATGTCCCTGCATATCTCTGTCTTGGTCTCTGTCTTTGTCTCTGTCTGTCTGTCTGTCTGTCTGTCTGTCTGTCTGTCTGTCTGTCTGTCTGTCTCTCTAATGTCACTGCATCTGTCTCCCTCCTCGCTTCCATCTCCCTCCCTCACACCGTCTCTCCTCTAAACCTCTTCTCAACCTCATCTTCCTTCTTCGATGACCCTACTCCATCAGCAGCAGCAGCAGCAGCAGCAGCCACACTTTCATCATCCGCATGAGCATCTGTCTCGTCATTCCATCAACCAACCACCCACCCTCCCACCCATTAATTCCCCTACCTTCCCTTCCATCACCCTCCCTCCTCCTCATCATCCATCATCCTCTTCCTTCAGCATCCTACCTCCTTTGATTGTTGTCTTCTGTTTCTTCTTCATCCATTTCAGGTCTCGCAGTCGTCGTCATCGTCGCCATCGCAGCATGCGTCGGAGTCTGCGTCGCTGCAGCAGGAATATTAATTATTCGAAGGTAATATCATAGCGCTATAAAAACAGAGCGTCATCATCGTCGGCGACTCCGGTGTCTTAATCTGGATGCGGTCGAGCAGAGCATGCGCAGTGGCGCCACCTATAAGACCTCGAGGGAGGAGGAGAGAGGAGGGAGGAGGGAGGCCGGTGATTACGTCACTCTGGGTCACCGTCACGTGATCGGAGGTCATCCGAAGACTTGTTGAAGTCTTAGGGGAGATTGTGAACCCACGTTAGCGGAACAAAGGGAGCATTGATGTAGCGCCACAACATCGTTTCAGCTTATGCTAATTGTCCGTCTGTCTAGACTCTATCTGGTTTCTTCTTTTGTATACGTGGAGTTTATCAGCGACCGTCGTGGCGCTACAGAAGTTGGTAGGTCTAATGTTAGAGGAGCAGGTGTTGCTTCTACGGGCCTAAGATTTCGCCTCAGAACCTGATCAGCTAAATAAACAGCATCCCACGAAGGCGCATACGCATAGTGTAGGAATTTTTCGATGTAGGCCTATACTGTAACACCTACACGTAAAACTTCATACTCGTTGATGAAGTGTTAGTGTGCCATCTGTCGGTTTCCTCTTGTTCGTCGCGTCTGCTTTTAAGCCATCCGTGCGGCCACTGCAACCACTACTGATGCTGTGGATGCTGCTTCTTCTGCTGCTTCTGTCGCTACATATATGCTTAATTGTAATTGTAATTGAACATTTATAAAGCGCCGCTCACAGATTCAGTAGCGCTCACATTGGGGCCTGTAATTATATGGGAGCCGATCATGTTGAACGACAGCATTAAAGCCGTCGGTTAGTCATCCGTTAGTGTCGTCTCTAATTCACATCTTCCATGATGTCTAATTTTACAATTGTCTGTAAACATTTCGACAACGTGTAACTATATAAGGACCTGCAGCGAAATTATGCCATCGGCAGCGACATACACGACGACACCGCGAAGCAGGTAGTCACCCCGTCCCCCGACCAATCTATCTACGCCGTCTAAGCTGCAGTAGGAAGAAGATGACGAAGGACCGATCGGTCCCTAACACAAATATACATACATACATACATACATACATACATACATACATACATACATACATACATACATACATACATACATACATACATACATACATACATACATACATACATACATACATACATACATACATACATACATACATACATACATACATACATACATACATACATACATACATACATACATACATACATACATACATACATACATACATACATACATACATACATACATACATACATACATACATACATACATACATACATACATACATACATACACATAGGCGTACGGGAGGTTTCAGAAGTGGGGGGGCAAAGATTGAACTTCTGCCCGAAAAATTTATCCGGCCAAAAAGTTGGTCGTCCGCGACTATTTTTGCCCGAAAAACCAGACTTGCCCGAAACTTAACGACCTTTTTTTTTTGTCGTCCGCGAATTTTTGGCCCGAAAAACCAAACTTGCCCGAAACTTGACGACCTTTTTTTTTTTTTTTTTTTTTAGTCGTCCGCGACTTTTTTGCTCGAAAAACCAAACTTGCCCGAAACTTTACTTTTTTTTTTTTTTTTTAGTCGTCCGCGACTTTTTGCCCGAAAAACTACCAAACTTGCCCGAATTTGGGGGGCAATTGCCCCCCCTGCACCCCCGCCTCGTACGCCTATGTACATACATACATACACACACACACACACACACACACACACACACACACACACACACACAACACACACACACACAACACACACACAACACACACACATACATACATACATACATACATACATACATACATACATACATAGACACACACATAATAGAGACTCTATAATTAATACGACGACGTCTACTGTCTCCGAATATGTTTGACTTGTGACCGGAGACCGCGTGTGAATGCATGGCAGCAGCAGCAGCGGTGCTTAGTGCAACGGACGACAACGACGTCACTCTGACGCCACCGCCACCCTGCCACCGCCACCAATGCCACCGGCAACTACGTTTGCCCAGTCAACACGGCGACTATGCGCTGCTCTGGTCAATCATCGCAATTTCCTCGGGCGATGAGATTTGTAAACCGATTCTTCCATGGTCGTCGTCATCTGGTCGCCGCAGCCGCAGATGATGATGACCTTCGTGCACTTACATGCAAAGAACGCACCCATAGAACGACGCACCCTCTTATCCTCCTCTGACATTTCCTAGTAATCGGGTTGCTTCCGTCCCCCGAAGCCAAATTCAAATATTGATTGACGTTAGACTCGTCGTATGCATAGGCTATATACCATTCGGTCTATTCGATATTAATACAGTGTGGTGAATGCATGACGTGTGCGATCTGACGTTTCTTTATGATGTTAGGATCGATGAAGTTTGCTGTCAATCTGACATCGATTTGCAATAATAACTCCCTTCTTCAAAGTCTACTTGTCATCCTTTATAAGATTATTATATAGCACAAGTCATTTGCCGTTAAATTTGACAGAACTTTCAACAGCTTCCGTGGTCACTGCGACTTGAAATTATGTAGCTGCAGCGTAATATGCAAATGTAAATCTGTAACTAGGTCTACGTGTAAGGCTGATAAGTCTATAAGCGATGAAAATATATGGATTCAGGAGAATATTTTTTTTCAAAATTGCTAGTTAATTAAATAGGCTTTCTTTGAGTGTATTACGGATTATTGAGTACAATTATCGCTGTGTAAGGTCATCGAGTACGATTAAAATCCGCCATGGTTGAATCGTTCAATAGTCAATACACAGCATCTGCTCCGCTCAAGTTTTCTTAATTTTACCGAGCGTATAATGCACGCATATGGGCGCCTGAATGTGAGCTATTTGCATCGTTGTAGGGAATGTAGGCCTTTCGGATACTGGGTGGTTAAGCCTTGTAATTTAAGCGAATGGAAATTATTATTATTATTAGCGGGATTGTCCATCCCTTCTTAAAGGGGAGACCCTAATGAAGTGTCACGAAGAACTGCTACAATAATATTTATAGCTATCCTCTGATTATTTACTGCTTTACGCTGTTATAGGAGTTCTGGTTTCGTTACGATTGGTACTGCTGTTAAAAATAATTCGTCTGTTCTGTGCCGTGCTGCAGGCTCCGCAAGGTGTCGCTCAGACGCAGCGGTTGTCTGACAATTCGAGGCGATGGAGGAGAAGTGATAATGAAGGCGATCCAACGAGAAGACTGCTGTCTACCGACGACGGATGGTGGTCAGAAGGTGACCAGTGCCACCGCCGGTGGTGGTGGGAGCCAGTGCCGCCTCTGGACCTACGGGGCATCGGCGACGGCGGCCCTGGCGGCGCAGGAGGCCACCCCCTACTGCGACTGCTATCGCGGAATTTGTACGACTGCAGATGGCGGTGGCGCTGTGATGGGAAATTTCGACGAGTCTCCGAAGAACACGGTTGTCGTAACATCATCATCGTCGTCGTCGTCATCATCGGCCGTCGTTGCTGCTGGCCACCCAACGCTCCTTCTCCCACTGCAGAACCAACCCCCACCCTCCTCCTCATCACCATCATCATCATCCGCAGATGTAATCGCTTCAACCGTGAGAGGAGATCATGTGGATCGTCGAACCATGACGACTGATCAGATCATGCATGGATCATCCGGACTCAATCCACCACCATCTCGACTGACGACGGACTCTTTCCACCATCGTCGGCCGAGGACCACGAGGGAGGAAGACAACAACGACAACGATGCTACTTACAACCACACTCGTCCTTCCCCCTTCCAACCCCATCTGCCCCACCACCACCAGCAGCAGGTCATGATGACGTACGACGACCACCTTTACCAGACGTCGGGCATCGCGTACAGGTATTCTATGCAACAACTCGCTAGAGGGATCCATGCAGCGCCGCGCGTCGTCGCTGAATGCGTCGAGTATTCGAAAGATGGCGGCACAGTAACGGAACGACCAGCAGACGGCTTTGGATGCGTCGTCGGAAATTCAAAGATGGCGGACAAGGACGTCCGTTCCTCCAACGACTGTCCTTAAGTCCGGCTGATTATTATTACAGACGTAATAATAGTTGACTAGCTATCGACTTCCTGCCAAGCGAGGCAGTCCGTTGCCATGGAGATTGAATTGTTTTCAAACATTAAGATACACATTGTCAACATGGACATTGGACAGACGCAAATAGAAAAATGATAGTTCTGCAATTTTAGACTAGTAACATCATTAACCGTATGATTTATACGTTTAGCCTACTAGTGTTTCAACTAATGAAACTTGAGGTGGAACGGGCAAGTGAAGAAATTACCAAATTACAAAAAGTTGAAAACGACTTGTAAAGAACATTAGGGCTACATTGTAGGCCTATTGCATTGTATTTAAACATGTAGGCTATACGGCGCCTCTAGTAGGGTGAACTGTTCAGAGGCGCTCCCAGTACGCAAGAATCCGAGAGAAGAAACAGGTTTTGAGAAGAAACAAGGCAGAAAAGGGACTTGCAGACAGAATTTTAGAGCGAACGCAAGGATAAAGCGTATTCCAATTGAGGCAAATGATCGAGACTGAGTGTAATTTTTATAATAGCTAGCGCGTAAATGCTTCAAGATGATGTGTGAGTCATAAACCTCAAGGTTATGAAACACAACTGGAATTTAGGTAGGCCCAATTCCAGTTGTTTTGTCTCACTTTTGACCTCTTGAATTTGTATTGCAGATTGCAGTTGTCTGAAAGAGCGGAAACGAATTGGACGATGACGACGACAACGACGACGACAACGACGACGATGATGCAAAATAATGATAGTAGTATATGGCCAGGCCTACTAATAATCGTGCCATTGACAAACTGAGTCGATGCTGAGGGAACGATTAAAGGTCTATACGCTACAGAAACGCGTATTACGTCAAGACCCAGTTCGTTCTCTATTATTATATAGGCGTCTATTATAGGCAAGAGTGCTATACAATTGATATAACTTACTCGCATAATATAGACTCTAAAGCATATTATTTATGAACGACTGCAATTGGCACGATTAGTTCAATTGCATATCGAATAGATTTAGAATTAGCTGCTGTAACCCGATAATCGATTAGAATTATTATTAACAAAATCTTTCATCTATCGCGGTACTATATTTATATAGCCTACAATTGAATTAATCAACAGTGAGCTAATCAATTAGCCGGATACGCATTTTGATCTCATTGACCTCATACAAAACAACTTACGTCAACAGAAGCGTGAGGTGCTGAGGTGCATGATCCACGTTCATGGCGAAGATAAACCAAAAAAATAATCCATTCGTTTTCAGAGGCAGCGATCCGCACTTCTGTAGTTGTTGCGGTCCTCTTCCATAATTTGGTCAGAGTCGACGAGAAGAGCTGTTCATAATCATCGTACATACGGCATTATATATCGAGCGCCGATGTGTTAACTAACATTGGCCTGAGGAATAAGCACGCCGACTGTTACAGCTGACACGAAAGCAGTAAAAAATTCGCAAACTATTTTAAAATATTTTCAAATCTGCGTTTGCCAGATCCAGCCATAAGAAAAGCTAAAGACGGATAGTGACGGTGACGTCATCAGCAACAATCAGGCTGACGAAAGCGGAAATGACGTCAGCGCATACCTTAAAAGCGTTGAAAGTCGTAGTAAACTAAAACACGTTATGAACGGTTATGCAGCTTATGTAGTAGGCTTGTGGGCCTATACGGGATAATTATTATAGTCTAAGTAAGTAATTAAGCAGGTCTATAGGCCTATGTGTATTACTTTATTGAATCGCCTGCAAACGCTAGGCTAGACGTGATAGAGTGATAGACTATACAGGCATTAACATTAGCGTCACCCTCCTCCTTTATCCAGGCTTAGGAGTTGGGACTGGCACTGTTGCAGTGCAAGCAGAGCGCCCAAACTTGGACCACTGCATGAAATTGAAGTGAATGCAATCCTGCTAAGATTGTGGTCGCACGCGCAGTCTGCAGGTCAGCCTTATAGGTCAGCCTTGTTGGCCTTTCGGCCTACTGTGCAATGCGTGTGCATGTGTACATTGTGCAGGCGGTGTTTATAACTATAGCTAACCAAGCCAAGAAAGTCTCGTATACAGTAACACAGAGACAAATATCGCATTATTCTGTATAGGCTACAATTAACGCCTTAACTAATTCTGTTACTTTTTATATCGTTTTATCGAGTGAAAGTACCTTTGTTGCAAGCAGCGCGTGAAGATGATAATCTTAGGCGTATAAGACTCGAGCAGGCCACCGGTTAATAGGCCTGCAGGTAAGGCAAGTATTTTAAGTAGGCCTAGAGGTTAGGCTAGGCGGCCTAGGCCTATAGACAACATTGCGATTGTCGATCCCTCGCGGTTTGAGACCTGTGAACTTCTGCTCAATTTTGAAAGGAAGGCAATACAAAAATGTAATGCATCTTGAAAGACTTTAATTGTATAGAGACCTATTTGTTGGAAGAAACAGCAAACCTTTAGGCCTATAGAATAAAAGTAAGATCATAAAATTATGACTCATGAGCTGTTTCAACACTATCGATCTGAGGCCATATTATTGTAACGGCCTGCCCCCACCTCGAAAGAAGACCACGTGACCGGGGGTCCCACCCTTGGTATTGCTCTTCAGCCTCCCAAGTGGTAGGTGCCCGCCCTGGAAATTCAATCGAGGCGCCGCACTGTTGAAGGGGTTCTCTGCTGTCAGGTAAGACTACAGGTTCAACTAAGTAAGTAAGATCTACGGGATCCATTGATTTCCCTCTGGTAAAGTCGTAGTTTAGGGTTGGGTCTTCCACCTCAGGACGGGGATGTCTCTCATCGGTACCAGGAATGACTTCGGTCGAGTGGCGACATATGTCTGCGGTTCCCGGTCTGGGAACGACGGCTTCCTCTAATTGAAGACCGTCTGGGTTCGAATCCCCTTCAACAGATTGTGTAAATCCCCAATCCTTAGATGTGGTCAACCCTTCCCTTCTCTTTTCCCTCATTACCTCACCTTCTTCTCGGGAAAGACTACCCCGGTGGTGTTGCTCTTGTAAGTGGCTTATCTCTTGACTAAGGCTCTTGAATTGGGACTCCTGTCGTTCCATGAACATCCCCAGGGTTTCTGAAACAGTTAGTAAAAGTTCCCCAACTTGTTTACCCTTTGCTTCTAATTGGTCAAGACGGTCAGGGGTTCCTCCCTTCTCCCCTTCAGCTATGCATTCCTCTAATTCCTCATCAGAGTGATCCTCAGACCTTATGGAAATTTCCATTATTCAGTTATTTTATTAACGTCAGATTCGATTTATTTTAATTAAGCAATTCAACTGAGTATAATGTACAAGCGTTGCTAACAATTAACATCTGTGATCGGGCCTAGATATTGTTCTTCAATAGCTATGCAATATGTCTTTAAAGTCAGCAGAATCTCCGTAAATAATCAACAGGCTTGCACAACCTTGATTCTAGTAATCGCGTTTTATAATTAACAGTCAGGTATAATGAATCACAATTCGGACGGTAGCTTTCAACCGAAATACAATATCAACTTAGGTTTCAATTCTTATTATCAATGAACATTAATATCTAATTAATTAACTACCCTTGGTTTCGGAATCTGTTATGGAGCAATTAGATTAATTAATACTTCCCTGGCAATTTCCGTGCAATTTGGCCAACACTCGCATTCAAATTTGAAAAGAAGATCGGAAGCTTTCTTGTCCGAATATTGGAATATATGACAATAAAGATTCACACAGAATCAGCTGCAAACTGTCCCAAAACCAGTCGCTTAGTCAACGGTATATTCATATTCATGAAATCAGGCAATCAGCCACACATTCAGCATTTTTAGACCCCGAATATACAGAATTTCATGTCCTCACGAGCCGACCTCTCACTCTGATGAAAACTTCCAGTCGACTGCGCTTTTCGGCGTTGGAAGCGGTCACGTGATCCGGATCAACCAATCAACGGCTGCCACGCAAAAGCGACCGTCGGAGGCAAACCTCGGCCTCTGATAGGACGGGGAAACTACTGCGATTGGCTACCATAAGAGGACTCAGAAGCCTCGACAGAAGCCTCGAATACAGTAGTCTCCTGTCGTCATGACGACCTTCGCAAAAATATACCATCTATGTGATGGACTAAAAATAGAACCGCGATATCTAATAAAATAATTTGGTAAGTAAGTAAAAGCGGCCTTACAAGGACGTTAAATTGTAGCGGCCTCATAGGACGTTACACACCCCCCCACTTAATCCAATTTTCCACTTAATGGAAAATTTCCAGAACAGGGTCCGAAACCAAACAATATAAACAAGCAATCCTTAACTAACACCTGATATAACACAAGTTGTACCGACAACTCGGTATGTTCATGCCTAAAATAAATCAAGTCTACACTTATGCACATCACGAAACTGACATCAGCCATTTAAGGTTATCACAAAGAATCTCTGTGCTGAATCAAATTCACAGTTAACACAAATTATAATCATCAGTCCTAATCCATCACTTGCACGGAGCCACTTACTAGGATACTTAAATGTCTTCCGAACACATATTCCCTGCTCCGGCACCAAATCTTACAATACTATTATGCTAACAAATCAGCACATTAGATTCCAATTTAACAGGTACCCAATACTATGAATCAAATGCACATTACACAATAAAGGAAGACTATTTCTTTAAATTCTATCTTCACCCGTAACCAAAGAGATTTCTAGGAAAACTCTCTTCCTTAGCTCAACATACTATCGCTATCAACGATGGGCAATCAACACCTCATTATCCACCTTACATGTTACTAGGGCTGAACTATTAAGCAAAGGCTTTACTGCTTAGCGAAGCATACCCAAGCCACACTAGGACGGATTTCTCCTAAACCTGTGTATAGTCTGTCGACGTCTACCTTACAAGACGGAGCATAACAGAGCAGACCTTCCGGAACTAGCAAACAAAGGATTTACTATTCAGGGAAACATACCCAAGAAGCTAGTACGGATTTCTCCCTGACTTATGCAAAAGACTTTCTACGTCCACCTTACAGGACGGAATATAATAGAATAGACCCGTAACGCTGTCTGGACAATTACAACCCACTATTCTACATCTGAACCTGCCTTCACTAACCATATAGAATTCAAAATAGCCAATAATCTCATCATAGATTATACAATTAATCATGGTTATGCAATCACATACAAGCACAGCAATCTTGCCCTTCTTCGTGGCAACAAAGAAAACAATGCAAATAGAACAACAAGTAAACAATTCTTACCTACCCCCATGATCTAACCTAGATCAAGTCTAGAAACAAAAATTCATATGCATTTTCATCCAAAGGAACTAAAACCAGGCTTCTCGCCAAAGCCTAAACCTATCGCCATTACGCGATATTATCTTACACTACATACATGTAACGCTACCTATATCTTACAGGGCGAACAATGTTCCTGCGAGGTCTCGCAACAGACATTAATTCCTCATCTTCAGGATTATTCAATCCATTCAAGGTCTCCAAATCTAAAGGACCTATGGGAAACCTAGCGGGTTTCACTCTCATATCATACCGGAAATTTCTGTTAGTGACATGGCGCTGCATAAATCTTCGAGCAATTTCAAAATTATTATGCACATTCTCAATTTGATTCACAACAAAATCATCGGTACTAGACAAAGCATTTGCAACTGGAACATCTCCTAAAACTAAATCGATCGGCATGCACAACTCTCTTGACAGGAACAGCCGGTTAGGTGTGAATCCGGTGCTTTCACTTTCACTTGCTCGATAGCCGGAGAGGACGTAGGGAAGATGCACATCTTCCGAAGAGAAGTTGGCAAGAACAGACGGAAGATGTACACCAACGGAGGGAGGATTTGCGAAGCCGGGAGAAGGATGCACATCCTCGTTAGAAGGATTCCGGGCTACCACCTGTAGAGGGAGTAGATTCGACGAGTCGGAAATTTCCTTCAAGCGTGGAGTTCCGGTTCCTGCAGCTTTCGGCTGGCTGGTCCAAGGTTCCTCCGAAGGTTTCGAAGTCGATTGCACGGCATGGATTTCTTCCTTTCTTTCATGGTCACGAGAAGCTACTATTCTGCGACACAGTCTCACACGTGGCTTGCAGTGAACGTCGAATCGGTGACTTCCCGCCAGAATCCAGTTGCGACCGACATGCCAAAGTACATTTTCGTCTTTCATCCACGAAAGTCCAAGGATCAGTTCAGATACCTGTTCTGTGACTAAACAGGGAATCCTGAATTCGTGATCGTCGATTTGCAGTTTCAGTATTGTCTCTCCCACAACGCGAATAGCAGACCCGTTAGCAGCTAACAAGGACTGTTCAGAATTCTGCACATCTTTAGGATCTACTAGCGAAGCAGGACATAATGTCATTTCGCAGCCAGAGTCAAGCAAGGCTAGAAGAGATTTGCCATTCAGTTTCACAGAGAGGTAGGCATCATTTCTACCTTGGACGTGTCTGACATTACCTTCTCGATTCCCGGTGGTTTCTTCGAATTCTTCATCCGCTGGCGACCTCTGGGGACGTTCTGGACAAACGCGAGCCAAATGTCCCGGTTGATTGCATTCGTAGCAGCGACGATTGTCCCGTTTCACCCGTGGAAAGTTATTGTCTCTATTTCGGTTCCATCGTTGATTGTTGGTTCCGGTTCCTCCCCAGGATGGTGACGAACGCTGCGGCTGCCATTTCCGAAACTGACTCTCAGTTGAAGTAACACTCAACTGGTTCTGGAACATTTCTTTCATCTGTCGAGTCAGCGTCTCTTGCATCTGGTTGAATTTTTCGTCGAGGTTGAAGTCCACTTCCCTCACTGTCTTGATGCGACCCGGTCGACGGTCGTGGGACCCGGTGGTATCTTCGTCAGCGTGGCGGTAGCCTTCCAACCGGAGAGCGATTTTGTAGGCGCTATCTAACGTGGTTGGTTCCCGCTCTCGTACCTTCAGAGCTAGGTCCTTGTCTAACAGAGCCTCAAGAAAAGCTCGAATAGCTATTGTCTCACTGTGCGCGGACGACGGTCCTGGGAAAGCTAAGATCATAAGCTTCCGGATGTCTTGTACGAGCTGACCGATATCTTCACCCGATTTCTGACGGCGAGTAATCAGTTTGGTTTGGTACAAGGCTGCCTGGTCCGAACTTCCGTATCGTAGTCGTAGACGGTCGACTAGGTCGGTGCAGGTGGTGATGGCTTCCGAGTCGAATTCATGCAGAAGTTGGTCTACCGGTTCTACTAGCGCACACGTCAGTTGGGCCAGTTTCTCCTCTTCAGTCCAACGGTTACTTTTCGAACATACTTCGAACTTCTTAAGGAACACTTCTACTGAGGTCTTACCGTTGTATCGGTCCAGCTTCATTTGCGATGGCATTCTTCTATCTGGAAAATTTGAATGTTCAGTTAGTAGTTTTCCAGCAGGTTCTTTCCTTTCACGAGCAATTGGTTCGGATCGAGACGGTTCGGCAGTGTCCTTTTTCGGCGACAACTCTCGAGCACAAGAGCTGACGATTGTGGGCGGTTTTTCCGAAGCAACACCGCTCCCGAGTATGAACGGATTAGGCAGTTCATCTTGGAGACCACCCGCGACAATCGGTTTCATTGTTGGCCACTGCATTAATTGTTTCGCCAGGGCAGCCTGTTCATTGTACGAGACTGGACCGTAGTAAGGCACGAAGATGGGCTGTACTGTCTCAGGAGGTAAGTATTCGTAGCTCTGGGTAACCTGAGTTTTTAGCGACGAAGACATCGTTGACATTATCGGCCGACTCGAAGATGTCGTCAGGATGGGCATACGAGGAATCGAAGCAGAAGCGAACGCGATCTTTTCTGATTCAGGTTTCATTTCACGTACCTGGACGTCGTGCATACCCACATTCTTCGAAGAGATGATTCGTGGAGGAAATTCATTCGATCGTCGAAGGTCTCCAGTTTCAGTGTTCATGAATTGGTACGACGAGTATGGGAAGGTGGCAGCCCGTGGAGTTGCAGTTGACATGGGACGACGAGGATGTGCATCTCGTGGACCCCAGTCGTACTCTCGTGTGAACGACAAATCCCCATTTGATTTATCTACAACTAACATTCCAGAGTTAGTACATGTTTTCAAACAGTCTTGCCCTATAGCTATCGCATTTGGGTCGAGCACAAATCGATGTAAAGGCCGCATATCAGTTATTTCGGAGTCTTCACTATTGCATTTCAATTGTTCGGTTATATCATTATTTAACCGGTTTTGTTTCTTGCGCATATACGACTCATAGTCAAAGCTTTCATAAATCGTATTTAAATCTCTATGATAGACAGTTTCATTCCTAACAATTTCGGGTTCTTTTCTGGCCCTTGTATCTTGACTAAGTTGGACCTGAGCGTCAGCTGTATTTGAACCTAGTTCCAAAACCTCACTTAGTCTAGGACCAAATGTACCTGAGCTTACTTTTACCTTACTTAATCTGGTGTCAATTGTATCTGCACTAGATTGGACCTGAACCTCTGTATCTGACCTTAATTTCAACACCCCACTTCTGGTACCAATTGTAACGGCCTGCCCCCACCTCGAAAGAAGACCACGTGACCGGGGGTCCCACCCTTGGTATTGCTCTTCAGCCTCCCAAGTGGTAGGTGCCCGCCCTGGAAATTCAATCGAGGCGCCGCACTGTTGAAGGGGTTCTCTGCTGTCAGGTAAGACTACAGGTTCAACTAAGTAAGTAAGATCTACGGGATCCATTGATTTCCCTCTGGTAAAGTCGTAGTTTAGGGTTGGGTCTTCCACCTCAGGACGGGGATGTCTCTCATCGGTACCAGGAATGACTTCGGTCGAGTGGCGACATATGTCTGCGGTTCCCGGTCTGGGAACGACGGCTTCCTCTAATTGAAGACCGTCTGGGTTCGAATCCCCTTCAACAGATTGTGTAAATCCCCAATCCTTAGATGTGGTCAACCCTTCCCTTCTCTTTTCCCTCATTACCTCACCTTCTTCTCGGGAAAGACTACCCCGGTGGTGTTGCTCTTGTAAGTGGCTTATCTCTTGACTAAGGCTCTTGAATTGGGACTCCTGTCGTTCCATGAACATCCCCAGGGTTTCTGAAACAGTTAGTAAAAGTTCCCCAACTTGTTTACCCTTTGCTTCTAATTGGTCAAGACGGTCAGGGGTTCCTCCCTTCTCCCCTTCAGCTATGCATTCCTCTAATTCCTCATCAGAGTGATCCTCAGACCTTATGGAAATTTCCATTATTCAGTTATTTTATTAACGTCAGATTCGATTTATTTTAATTAAGCAATTCAACTGAGTATAATGTACAAGCGTTGCTAACAATTAACATCTGTGATCGGGCCTAGATATTGTTCTTCAATAGCTATGCAATATGTCTTTAAAGTCAGCAGAATCTCCGTAAATAATCAACAGGCTTGCACAACCTTGATTCTAGTAATCGCGTTTTATAATTAACAGTCAGGTATAATGAATCACAATTCGGACGGTAGCTTTCAACCGAAATACAATATCAACTTAGGTTTCAATTCTTATTATCAATGAACATTAATATCTAATTAATTAACTACCCTTGGTTTCGGAATCTGTTATGGAGCAATTAGATTAATTAATACTTCCCTGGCAATTTCCGTGCAATTTGGCCAACACTCGCATTCAAATTTGAAAAGAAGATCGGAAGCTTTCTTGTCCGAATATTGGAATATATGACAATAAAGATTCACACAGAATCAGCTGCAAACTGTCCCAAAACCAGTCGCTTAGTCAACGGTATATTCATATTCATGAAATCAGGCAATCAGCCACACATTCAGCATTTTTAGACCCCGAATATACAGAATTTCATGTCCTCACGAGCCGACCTCTCACTCTGATGAAAACTTCCAGTCGACTGCGCTTTTCGGCGTTGGAAGCGGTCACGTGATCCGGATCAACCAATCAACGGCTGCCACGCAAAAGCGACCGTCGGAGGCAAACCTCGGCCTCTGATAGGACGGGGAAACTACTGCGATTGGCTACCATAAGAGGACTCAGAAGCCTCGACAGAAGCCTCGAATACAGTAGTCTCCTGTCGTCATGACGACCTTCGCAAAAATATACCATCTATGTGATGGACTAAAAATAGAACCGCGATATCTAATAAAATAATTTGGTAAGTAAGTAAAAGCGGCCTTACAAGGACGTTAAATTGTAGCGGCCTCATAGGACGTTACATTATGCATAGCCCTAAATAATTATGTTCAATTTAATACGATCGATCGGTTTGTGTTCATGTAGGCTTAAATAGTCAGACTTGTATGCAATATGGCTACAGTAAACTTTAAGACCGAGACAGTGGGTTCCGAGACCAAGACCGAGACCATAAACTCCGAGATCGAAACAAGGGTCCGACACAGTTCGAGATAGTTCAGGAATCAAGAGATTCAGACCGAAGATTTCGATCAGCCTTGAGACCGCGACTATGCCTCTAGAGACTAGAGTCTAGACCATACAAATATACTGACAATAAGTGCAGCTAGGCCTATATGTAGTCACACGGTTCAGCTCTGATTGAATCAATGCCTATAGAGGGGAGGATGGCATCCGCGTTCACGAAGCCTGGGTCAATCCAGGCGCGCCCTCCCTGTGAGTACCTTCGGGGAAACTAAGGATGCCACCAGCTGACCGAATTCATCAGAATCCCGGTCCACGCTCCGACAAGACCTGGAGCAGTAGCATACGCGAAGAAGAATGCCTATAGAAGGCATTGCATGAGTCTATTAATAGGGCATTAATAGGTTTCCGATGCATTGCGAACTGATTGTATAAGGCGTCCGAGCTCAACTGACAGCGAATCAATTCCCATAAAAAATTAAGATTTTTTTGACGAGAGGTAATGTTAAATTTAAAATCAGATTCGTGGTGAGACCATATAATCCGACAATGTCATAAGCTTATAGGTCTAGCAGTTTTACACAGATGAGACCAAACAATAACTAAAGACCGTAAAGAGAACGAGTAGGCCTACAAGGCCTGCGCATATGAATTTGCTGCTTTTCCTTATCATGATTGTGTATTGTGTAGGCCTAGCTATAGTTCTTTAGAATTCTCTGATGTAAAAATATCACGTTTGATAAATAAGCCTAATGCCAAATTCAGTAGTCCGTGTACCAAAAATTTGTAGTCTTCTATCGCTTAACGCAATTTCGTCTTTTAAATCCAATTTTATCACCCCTAATAAACTGATTAGTTCGAAAACGACTATAAATAATTATCAAGGCGGTGCCCTAGGTTAACTTGTACCCAGAGGCCAGAGCAACCTATGTAGGGCACTAAAGGATAAATATAGCAGCAAAAACCGGAAGCATTTAGATATAATGAATAATTAATAAAACTTCGCGCATGCTCAGTGCTAAGTTCTTGCTCGCAAGGCTTGGTCTTGGCAATGTAAAAATGGTCTTTGTCCGCCATGATGGATGTTGAAACGATCGAAAATTTAAATGTATTTTTGGCGTTTAGTGTAAAAATCGGTGTTGAATTCTTCTAAACTTTAGGCGGTTTACGAGGACTTCATTATTATGGACTGCTAAAGACAATAAGAGACTCAAAAGCATATTTTGCGTGGAAAGTTTGCGTATTGGGCAACGGACGAGCTCACTCGTTCTTCAAGGGGGTCAAGATGAGTAAGCTGTCGTTTAGAGCCCGGGCGCTTGACGCCGGCAAACCCATGCCAGTGTATTTGGCCGATGAAATACCAGAATTACTAGATTTTGCATCTGTAAATCGTGCGGTTGTTGAAATGCCTACCGGAATGGAAAAAGAAGAAGAAACGGTAAGACCATTAGTCCCTTGGCAAAATGAACTCGTCCAGGCGTCGCCATCTTTAAGCATTTTATCAGGTCTGATTTGTGGCACTAACGATCGTTTTAGCATTACATTTATTTAATTTCATGATCGTTACATGGTTTAAACATTCATGCTGGTCTATTAAGTAGTAAAACGCAATGGATTATTGCATTTTTTATGCTCGTGCTGCTTTTGTAAAAATTGATTAGCAGGTCACGTGGTGCAGGTTTCGGGTGTCGGTTCTTTGCTCTTTTTTAAAATTCTGATAATTTTCATAACAGTATGGTTTTTGGTGATGACTTCAAAATTTATTTGTTTGTGCTGAAAGTTTTTAAAAATTAAAGTTTAGGTACATAATTAATATAGGTGTTGCTATTAATAGGAATGACGTCACCGTGCGAATGAAAGTGAAACTACATAATTATTGATGATGATTTTTTGCGTTGATGATTAGGCTAAATCTGCACATATTCATTTTAACAGTTAGGCATTTAGAAATATGCATTTTAACACTTATGCATTTCGAATATGAATCTGGAAACTTATAAATGTGCCTCTGTAGCAATTTTGTATTGCCATCAAAATCTGATGTTATAACATGCATGCCCAAATGTAAACATTGTCAAAGCAATTTGTAGTCTCTCTTCAGTTCTTCATTATGAACTTTTTTAAATTTTTATTTTGTGTCATTAAAAATATATCTGACCAAAACTGGCTTAAGTCGCATTTTGTACAATTTGAGTGTCATGCATCTTTTAAAGCAAAACCATCCTTTTCAGCGGGGGTTGGGTTGGGAGTGCTCCTGATTAGTAATCTTGAAGGGGTGCTATATAAATCACTGTAATGAATGAAAGGACGGAGTGTTGTGTGGGTTGCAGGTTGCATAGTATTCCTTAGATAGTCGTTATTTGCTTAAATACTAACTACTGTAGGTTTAGCATTGCTTAAATTCACTACTTTTCCCAGAAATTTTTTACTGCTTGGCATCCATATAATTTCAATTAATTTAGCCCATGGCCAATTTGGCCATATGATTTTTGTCTAAGTGCTTGACAGTAGTAAAATTTGCTAAGATCTCATTTGCTGCTTGTTTGTATTGTAGGAGCATCATTTACAGAGGGTTCTTTCTGCTCGTCTGCACAATGAGAGGCAAGATGGACTTGTCATTCCAATTCCAGAAATGGACTGGGTGGAAGAACGGTATAATAAACTGTACTGTAACAGAGGAATATTCAAACCTCCAAAACAGTATATTCATGTCCAGCGTAAGTTTTGTGTTTGAGCATTTCATTTGCTGTTTTCATTCATTTTTCCATAGTTTACACATGAATCTTTTCATTGTAAGCTGGAAAGCACTTGCTACAGAGCTCCTGAATTTTTACGACCTTACATAAACATGCTGAAATAAATAGGAAATAAAAAATGATGTTCTATCTTGATTTGATTCATACATATTTTTGAAAGTTGCTTGTTTGATATTGCTATGGTACAGTTGTTATAATCATTACTAGCTTATTTAAGTCTTGTCTGTTTTGGTCTGTGAAAGTTCGACACCCTTGGATACTGATAGGTGTTGCTATATAAATGCCATATGCAATGCATGAGTACATAAATTGCTTAAGTGCTTTGTATGCTTGCGTCAACTTAGCATTTGGAGTGGAGCAAGATATCCCGGAATATGACATGGACAGTGAAGATGAGCTTTGGCTGACAAGACAAGTTAAACATCTGAAGATGGAAGTTACTCCAATAACATTCGAAAACATCATGGATCGTTTGGAAAAAGCCAGTGGACAAACGGTAAGCATTGTTTATCTATTGTTTATCCATCAGTTTGGCACAGTTTTATTTCATTCAAGATTAAGATTTATTCATTTTTTTGCATTTCTGTTGGTTCAGTGGTGGAAAAACGTGGTGAAAAAACGTGGTGAGACGGCATCGAACACTTCCGGGCACTGAACCCATGTTGTATGATGATGATTGATGATGATGATGATGATGATTGATTGATTGATGATGATGATGATGATGATTGATGATGATGATGGATCACAGAGTACTTATCATGTTCGGCACTTGTGTTTGATAAACTGTTTTGTTAGGTGTCTAAATATTAGATTTTCTATAGGACATCAAACTGGCTTGTGCCAAAGTTGATCAGGAAAGAGGTGTTGAGTGATTTTTGTGTTATCTCATTGAGAGTGATGTATCTTGTTTTGTTAGGGTGATGATAATGATGTTGATTATTATAGAGAAATGATGAATTATTGGATTTCCGTTTGTTTAGGTTGTCAGCTTAGGCGAAGCAAAGGCTCTTCTGAAAGTTGATGATGAGCTCATTATTGCCGTTTACGATTACTGGCTGAACAAACGCCTAAAGCAGGTTTGTAGCTCAATGAAAACAATTGTGTGCGCATCATTACAATTTTCGTCTTAATCCGCAAAACTTTAAGCTTCCAACCAAAAACGATAAAAACTATATAGCAAGAGTTTATCTAAAAAATTGCAAGCAAACCTTTCTTATGAGAACAATGATAGCATTTAAAATCTTATGTTTCATGTAACCTGTACGGCATGTACGTGGATCATTGGATGTGGTGTGACATCTAGAATTGCCAATATTTAACGGAGATTCTACAGGTTTGGTAAATTACATAAAGAGCCAGAGATATTAGTAGAGCAATCTGTTTGCAGTAGAGAGCTGATGTCTACAGATTAAGGCAACACACAGCAAAGGCATTCATCATAATTAATGGAAAGATGTCCGCTTCTTTAACAGTGACACTATGTTCAAGAATATGTGTAAATTCTACATTTTAAAGTATTTTTAATGTCTCGGCTTACCAGTGACTTTAAAGTGTGCGTAACAATGGGTATGTACTTATTTTGAGTAAGACTATGGTTATTTTAAGTACTGTTCCTCTTCAATTGACTGTAAGAATTGAAGAATGGGACATTGATATAGATTCATTAATATTTAATTTGGCAGAGAATATTAAATTTTTTATTGTGCAGCAGGTTTTATTGTGCCTGGTTTTTAAATTGAAATTCTGGGGTGTAAGATTCTTGTAACACCAGTGCTTTTTTGTCTTTTTCAGCAAAAAGCCCTTATTCCACAAGTAAAGATGGAAAAGAGGGATGGATCTTCTGGAAATAATCCATATGTGGCTTTTAGGCGGCGTACAGAAAAGATGCAGACAAGAAAGGTGACATGACTTCTTCCTTGATCAGTGCCACATATTTCTGTACAATAAAGCTGTATGTGTTAACCATCAGTATTCGTAGTTATCAATATTTGTGATAAATAAGAATTACTTGTAAAATGGAGAGATGGCATGAATGCTAATTAAAACCTATTTATTGGCATGCTTCAATCGTTTTAGTTTGTGGCTGTGCTTACCAGCAGCTCTTTTCACCAAATGTCCACTTGTAGTATCCAGGTGTATTCTGGTGTATTTGTTTATATTTGGATCTTTTTACAAAGTGCTGCAAGTACCCAACAACGGTGTTGAGACCATGACTGTCCATCGTATCTGATGTTTGTTCTTATGTTACTAAAAATGTAGGATAGGTATTTCTTGGCATTTCCCTTGTCTGATCTATAGTCATTTCTTTGTGGGATTTTAAATATGCATCCCTGACGTGCTTTTCAGATTATCAAAAGCTATGTCTCTATTGATGAGCTACCCTTCTAAGTTGTCTGTAAGATGTTATAAATTCGTATGATTTTTTAGACCAGTGTGAATTAGGGGAAAAATCTAAATAACTATTTTGCTGTGTGGCATTATAGAATCGAAAGAACGATGAAACGTCATATGAAAAAATGCTGAAACTAAGAAAAGATCTGAAGAGAGTTCTGTAAGCAAAGAATCTAGTTCATTTTTTGTGTTTTCAATCATGATGCAAAGCCTAGAATAAATGTTTACATTTAACTCGACTTCAGAGCAATTTTTCTGACAATGACATTTATGTAATAAAAGCACAATTTTAGCTTGCCTTTAAAATAGTGTGTGGGACTTGCACAATAATTTTCTAAGATAAAGTTGACCAACTGGTCTTAAATGAAATGTTTGCAGTTTTTGGCACCTTGATGGTTGATAAATGGTTGAGAAGGTTAATAAATTACATACAATATCCTCTTCTTCTTTCCAAGTTTTCAATATGTCTCTTCTGTAGTTTAGGGTTTTGGTATTGTGTGTAACAAGATATGACTATGAGATTGTTTGACTATAGAAAGTGAATGAGTTTTTAGCTGTTGTATTTTAGAATCTTGTCAGAGATGGTAAAGAGAAGAGAAAAGAGTAAAAAAGAGCAGCTCAAACTAACCACTGAAGTTATCGAAAAGAGGTCAGTAGCATTGCCTCTTTGGTGAAGCATGAGATCGTATTTCGTTAATTGTATCATATCAGCAATGTTACAGACTTCAGTTGGTGTGCCTGACTTAGAAGTTAGTGAGCTTTAATGCTGATGTGACAGTTCCCAGCTTCTTTGGATGAGCACTTATAGTTATTGAAATACTTCAGTCGTTTTTCCACATATGATCATCTTTTAATCGCTAGAACTTGTTAGGTTAGTATTGTCAGATGTTAAAATTGTTTTCTGTAAATATTGTCAAAGGTTTGATGAGTGTTTATGATTGGCATTGTATAAATTTTTGTGAATACGAATTATCCCAATCTCTTGTCACTAAAACTCCCATTACAGCTACAATGTGTTTTTCTGTTTCTCCTTTTTTATGTTATAATGAAATTTTTTAGGATATGTTGATATTTTATCATCTTGGGATTAGAAAGGATTTATTTTCATGATAGGTGGGCAAGTCATTTGGATGTAAAACTTGACTTGATCAATTAGTTGGAATTTACTTAGTGCCCCTTAAAAATGTATATCTAGTACTCTCCCCACCATGGTCACGTGGACAAGAGCAATTTTGAACAACTAATAGCGCAGAGTTGAGAAGACCATGGGAAGGTGACACAAGTCCAATCAGGAAGTCTGTTCCATGTCATTTGGATGATCACAGAAAGTGCCTGGCTCTGCATAGTAACTCTGCGAGCAAATGGAACAGCCAGGTATCTGTAACGCAAGGCAATTACTAGATGCAGTAGGCCTATGTACATTCTTAGCTACAGTGTCTGTGTGGATTAGAAACCGCCTATTTTAACGCCATAAGAAAGGGACTGACTGTCGTTCGTAGATATCAAATGCAGGATTGGGATGCTCGATTGCTTGAAGAAGCAAATGCTAAAAAAGACCTGCTTCCAAAGTTTGTTCCACTACCTCCGTTGATTAACCTGACAAAAGAATGGGGCACCTCTTCAAAGGTAAACCTGACAATGTTGGTTCTTAATTTGAACTATTGTCTTACCTGCATGTTGTCTCCTGACCTCATTGAATAATGGGAGACTTACACACAGAAAATTAAATTACTAAATGCTCTGGTTGCAGGAATTGGAAGCCTTAATCTGACTATATTCCTATTATAGTAGTAGTTGGTTACTACACTGGCTGCAAGCTAGAGTGTAAGTGTGTTATGACATCAGGCTGATTTTTGTTTTATCTTTTCTGACCACACTAAGGCTTGCAAAGTTTTACTTAACTTGAGACAATGTTTAGAGTACTTTATAGTGTTTATCAGATGATACAAATACGTTATTCTCTGGAAAATGCATTGTTATATCTTTCCTTTTCATTTATTTCTCAGCACTGCATATTATATACTTAGGTAGTTCAAAACTTGTAAAACGTGTATTGATGAGTTGCTGCTTTTCAGCAAGAGTCATCAAGTAAAAATTGATTTTTTTTCTGGAAAATATTTTACTTATGCATATATAGAACAACAGGTACTACGAGAATGTGTGTAGCCAGGCAGAGCACATTGTCATTTCAACCAAAATTGTACAGAGATGGAGGATGGAGCCCAGTTATAGACACGAGGCAGTAATTAGCAGCAATGGTGACTAGCTTTGAAGCATGTACTAACAACGACAGAGTGCCAAGCTTATGTTAGATTTCGAACTATGGTAGCGTTATTTAGTTAAGAAATGGAAATGGAAAACTTGATATTCAGAATGACTTGTGTTCAAGCGTGAAGAAATGCGATAGGATATCCTTAATAATACACGTGTATTCAGAATTGAGTCATTATAAGAAAATAATTAAAAGCAATGCTACAGGTCTTTTAAGAGGAGAAAAGAATGTAATATGCAGAATGTTAAATAACATGTTTATGTAAATGAAAAGCTGCATGCATTACAACAGCAAATTTGACCAGAAATATTTTCATTATGATTCGACAGTTTTTTTAGCACGTTAGGAATGTTCTGTACGTTTTTACAGGAACCAACGACATACGTTCGGAAGAAGCGTGAATACAAAAAGCGAAAGCATAAATTACCATCTCTTGAACAGAAGCCACTACATCCTATCCCTCAAATGCCAAATTATCCATTAAGTTATCCCGACCTGTCTACGCTCTCTCGGGATGTCATCAGCACAGATGATGATGGCGCATTTTCAGTAAGTAGACGAGAACTTCAATGTACTAGACTGCACTTCAATTCAGTGTTTGGATGATTGGCTTTAACCCTTTAAAGCCAAGATGGTAGTAAATGGTATGGGATATCCTATACCCTCCGGCATTAACGGTTTAATGACAGATAAGCGAATTTAGTCTGTTACAATCACACTTCATCATTCAAAGCCACGGCTTCAGAAGTGGTAGATCTGTCTTTCTTTACGAAGATTCTGTTTCAGTGCATGTTCTAATGCAGCATTAATTCTAATTGGAAATTTCTGCTCATTCGTTATTTATTCTCTGAGTTACTTATTCCTGTGCTTTGCACCATGAAGTCTGAAATCTTGTAAGTTAAATTTGTTGGATTAACTGTGATTTTGTGTGACATGTTGGTAATTTTCTGTTTCAGCCGTCATCACCTCAAGATGACATCGAAAATGAGCCTGATGGCATCTACACATTTAGACGTAAAGAGGGCTGCAGCTATCATGCGGTATGCAGATGCTTATCGTTTCTTTCTTTCCTGTTATTATGCACATGAAATGAATGATAGAATGATCTGTGAGGGTTAAACTTAAAGTTTACCAGTTGAGCTATATAGGTAGGGATAATATTGGACACTAAGCCATTTTTTTGCTTTCATCATATTATTTTAAAAATTTTAATATGTTTCTTTGCTGATATTGTTTAGCCTCGTTCAAGGCAGCTTGGTAGTTGGCCGTGGTGTTCACGACAGGATGGTGGACTAGCTGACAATCGTTATCGGTATTCGCTTGCTTCCATTTCACACCCGTACAGTCGATGTGTTGGTTTCGCACGGCATAGAGTTGGAAGGGGTGGCAGGTGAGTGCAAGCATTTACTTAAGTGGAAGTATGGTACTGGAGGATTATGCAGCGATATATACATGTATGTGATTTCTACTGTGACTATTGGTTTTGTGCCTTTTATTTAGTCAATGTTGCCTTTTGTTTTAAGCTTATGACGTGTTTTAACTTTCAAAATGGATTCAATATGACTGGGAAGAATTTTGTCATTTTCTTATACCAAACAGACTTTGAGATGTTTTGAATTAAATTGAGAAATAAATTAAATGCTGTTAGAAATATGTTTTAAGAATTGAAACAAATCCGTAATTATTAATAGCCTTATATAAGTATTTAAAAAATAATATACATCGTTTTTGTTTGCGCTTGCCATTTAAGATAGCGATCCACGAGTTTCAATGGAAATTTTATTGCCGGTCCGTGGCTTGCAGAAGTGTGAGAGCCACAATTCTAGAGCAAGAAGCAGTGATTGGACTGATGCCTGAAATTTTTTTAAAGTTTAGTTTTGTGTAACGTACCCACTTGTACATTGGCACAAAATGTCTCCATTCTCATATCCAACCAGCTCCGACTAAAGTAAGGAATGTTGCATATATGGTTGCATATTCATTCATTCATTCCGAAAACTTATATAGCGCCCCTTCAAGAAGTCTACTCAGAGGTGCTCCCAGCCCAGCCACGGCTAAAAAAAAAGGTCTTAAGCATATGTTGATAGATTGATTAAAAATTTTGACCTCTTCATTGATACACCATTTAAGCTAAAGACTTTAACTGTTGGAATGCAGAGACTTGTGAAAATTGTTACAAAAGTGCTGAATGGTTTGAACAATGTGGATCAAAGTAATGCAATTGTTAAGTGTACCGGCTTTTGATAACTTGTTGCAGAGTTCTGTTTGACCGGTCTGTCAGCCAATGGGATGACCAGTTGACAAGGCTGGACCTTTCATCGTCTTTGTCGGGAGGAGGAGATGTCCAGTCATCGCAATACATCAACTACATCAGAACAAACGGCATGTAAGTTAGTTCTTCTTGGCTGATGTGTACACCTGCGTAATCGTGTTTAAGAAGTTGTTACTTATACTCTATAATCTATATAGTTTAGATTACAATGTGATTATTGATGTGATCGAAAGTCAGACCAGGAACAGAAATTGTAGCTGATAGTCCATGTGTTATGGATTAGTTTTATTTCATCACAGTAGTATGTAGTTGAGTTAAATTGTCTCTGTCTCATTCTGTTTGTTGGCATATCTGGTGTTGTCTGTAAACATGATGAAGGTTTGTCTTATTGGAGAACAGAATTGTCCTGTGTTTCAAGAACAAACTTGGTCATATTGAGCACGCTCTGCAATTATCTCTTAGCGTTACCGAATATTTGATCTTCTGTTCTTGCTTCATCCTCAGTTAACGTGGCTAGCTGTGTTAATTCTGTACTGTGCAGAATCATTTCCTTTCATTTACATTGCAGTTAGTACACTCCGTTAAATTGTATTTTGCAATTTCCAGCCAGCACTATCGGTCAGTTGTTACACAGAGAACTCTGTGCGATGACTCGGACATATTCGCGCAGTATGCTCAATCCGACAGCATACTGAAGAACGAATTCACCGTCGAGAGCTTCCAACGTCATCAGGAAAAGCTGATTGCCATGCAACAGCAGCAGCAGCAGCAGCTTAGGCAGCAGGAACTGGACCAAGATGCAGCCAGCCAGACTGACGCTGTATCGTCTTTGTTGGCGTCGTCCGAGGCGTCGTCGCTTCTTCGGTTTACGCTGGACTCTGAGAGGGCAGAGTTTGCCGTTTCCGCGCTGCACGACCTCAACAGGGCACCAGAGTTGGAGCTGGGCTTCGTGCAGCACTCGGAGGCAGCAAAGCCTCCTACTCGGGCCAACCTGTCCGTCAAGTCGCTTCTGTTGTCGGCAGCATCTGGTGCCAGTGTCACTTCAGGCGCTGGAGCTAATGCAACAGGTAAGTCAATTTGTCATCAATGCTGATTTATAACGTTAAATTCTTGTTGTATTATTAAGTGCAAATATTTTTGAGATTGTCGCGTTGTAAGTTTTCTCTTTGAGGCTTTATTCTGTCATTCATGAATTTCTATAGCACCTGTCGACTCCAGCACGGCAAAAAGTAGTTTTGAATTGAATAAAAAATGCTTCAGTTAAGTCCCAGAAAGCAAGCATGACTCCTCGGAAGCCCATTCCAGAAGTCCTGAAATGTAAATTAAATACATGTGTTAATGGTATTCGTTGATGATGTTATTTATAATTTACTATTGGCTGACTTTCTAGTCTAGATAGGCATAGTAATTGTGTTAATGGTATTTATTAAATGTATTATTTATAATTTTACTAATGGCTGGTTTTCTAGTTAGCATGCTGAACTGCAATTACTGAGGGCTGCTTGCCATGACAGAAAGCTGCTCAGGGATGTTCAGTTCTCTGTTACAGAATGGGGAAATATCAGTGGCAGATGCAGTATAGCGACTATAGCCACATGGCTGTATGTTGGGATTAGCTTACAAGACTAGTTTTTTTATTTTCTGTTTTCTCATGATCAGCTAACAAGACTGAATTTTATTAAATTTTAATAATTAAAACGGAGGCTAATGCTGATTTATGTTTTACTGGCAGTTAGTCATTTGGAGCAGCTTTCGACGTCTCCAGCCGCCAGTATTCTGCAGCTCAATTACCCGATGAACGGAGCAATCCAGCTACCGAACGCGCCGCCGCCAACACAAATGTCACTGTCTTCGTTGTCGTCGTCATCCTCGTGTCTTTCAACGTCATTGCCAGGCAGCATATCGCATCATCCGTCGTTCGTTATTCCTCACAACATCAAACGTTCGCTAGACTGTGTCCCGCCGTTGTCGTCGCGCGCTATAAACAATGTGAATAAGGCAGCAACCACGAAGAGCAGCTCGTTTCTGACGCGTTGTCCCACGACGACGTCTGTTATGGGTCGTTCTTTTCCCGCTGGCGTCGTTACGTGCGGTTCTATCGCTCCGGTTGGACCTCACGTTCCCATGACCGTACCTGTCGGAGTGAAATCCACCTCGTCCCAGGCTATCATTAAAATAGGCAGCAATTCGGGACGGACGGACCTTTTAACCAGGTACTGGTCTTCTACTGTAATTGGCCGAGTGATTTTAGTTACATATTTAATTGTGCAATCTGCAATAGTAATCATAATTGTGAGTAAGGAACCATTTTATATTTATACTAGCAGTGCCCGGCCACGCGTTGCTGTGGCTGAAAAGACCGTCCAACCCTCCATCCCTACTTCCCCTCCCTCCCCCACTTCCCCTGCCTCTCTCTGTCCCTCCCTCCACTCCTCCCTCTCCCATTTTATATTTATATGTGTGGAACAGAAATTAGTAGCAGGTATATTAATATTGCTTAACACATTGGACGCGAGGGACGTGTATACACGTCCCCCATTGAGTCATTTAACACAGCAAATAAGCAGTCAACGTGTTAATAAAGCATTACGAAATGCTAAGGGTGCTAAGCGTATGAATTATGATCAATGGAGTGCTCAGGATTTTTTTATGCGGATGGTAACGATGACTGAGTTTTGAGTGACGACACCTTCATTGGTGTTGTGATGTTATTTTTGTTGATAAAACCAACTCCAATTAGAAGAGAAACTTTGATCCATTTTTTAGAAATATTGCTGAAAAGTGGATGACCAATATTATTGTGACTAGTAAAACGCTAGCTTTTTGTGTTGTGTTGAAATATTTTCAAAGATCAGAATTTGGAAATAAAGCTAGCCAAATTTTATGCTAAATTAATTATTGAGGGAACAGTAATCAGGAAATTAATTTTGACAATTTTCTATTCAAGATAAGAATACTAACATTTTCAATTGGTTAAACAACTTCTATCAAGATTTTGACTCTCAAATACTTGCAGCTTTGAATAAACATTTGCAGTTCCATAAATTGATTTATTGGTTTTCTAACAATGAAAACTGATGTAATTGTTGAGACAATGCACCCATTGTTAATTAAGGGCTTGACAGATAAAGCAATGGGTGTCTGTTATGTTTTTGATGTGTTTTCTTTAATTCCCGTCATTCACTGAGATTGTTCTTTCTAGAATTCGTATTGATATTATGTTTAGAAATGTCGTATCTCTACCCAATGTATTAAAATTTAATCATTTTGATTCAAAAGGAAAAGGATAACATAATGGGCAAAATAATTTGAAATATTTTAAAATCTAACAAAAAATCTTACTTGAACTTTCTTCAAACCAAATAAAACAAAGTTCAATGCTGAGAATAATGAATTCCTGTTTGCGATTTTTCATGCTTGCTGTTTTCTTGGTATTGATTTCAGTTGCTGTACGTGTTGTAGAGAAAACTGTGATGTCCTGCCGAATGTTACGAAGGAAAAAGCTTTCCCGATGGAAGTCACATGACCAGCTGTGTCATCGTCAGTTCGATTGTTTGTTTACAGAGAGCAGACGCATACGTTTGGCGTTGTCGTCTTGAATTGTATTGTTGATCGGAGGAAAGAAAGAAGTCGATCAAGGATTGCTTACATTCCTCGCAGCCCTTAGAATCTGTGCTAGAAAGAGGAGGAGGAAGAGGAGGAAGCAGAGGAGGAGGAGGAGGAGGAGGCTTTGGTTGTCTGTTGTTCAGAATTGCACGACTCTGGTCGTTGCTTGCGAAACGCATCGGAGGTTGCTTGTTGTCGGTATGTGCGTGTGGTTGTTGTTGCACAGTCATGTGAACGAAACGAGTTATAGGACAGTTTCATCGAAAGCTCGAATGTCACGACGTCGTTGGTGTTTGTTGGACTGATTTGGGGAATTTTTACCCTATAGATATGAATTTGACGTTTTTGATACGAGAACGAAGTTTATCGAACAGTTTTTCAATCGGTTGCTTCCCTGATTCGGACACTTTCATTTGCTTGTTGCCGCTGTCTAGTGTAAGCTTTTCAGTGTAATGAAAATCTGTACACCAGTAACTATTAATAAATATTTATGTGAATCATCATTATACCTTGTGTGTGTGTGCGTGTGTGACTGGTGGAGTTACTTTGTTATTCATTGCTATCCAAGAGTTAATGCAGCACTATATTCTTACAAACAGCGTGTAATCGTATTCATTGCCTTGTGCTTTGAAGTGTAGAACACACCTCTAGTGATAAATACTGGGCGTAAGTTTTACATATATATCAAGGCACATGAGGCAGTATAATTCATCAACATTCTGCTTGCAGCTCTATGTGCATGTATTTGTAGTGTAACATATATGTGTGTTGACAGGATGACTAAATATACGATAAAACAGCTGAAGAGTGTGTGAAGCACTACTGTTATGTAGAGCATATTTTGTTGGTGATATATTTACTGTTATTTATATGCAGTTTCTCTGGAATATAACATATAGTGGTGTGCTTGTGTGTGTGTATATATATGTATATATAGTATACCAATATATACCAATTTGCATACAATGCAACTGTGTTTGATATTGCCCTCTTTCCAAAGTTCAGAGGTGTGCATAACTATACGACAGTATAAATAGCACACATAGTAATTGTGATTATGGAAGGACTTGCTCAAGGTCCCTACAAAGTAACTGCTTGCGGTGAGGCTCAAACCCGCACTCTTCGTGTTACAGGTTGAGTGCTGTAACCAATTGACCATCGTGTCACACCTGTATATATAGAAGTATAAAGTGTATGAGATCCCCTTGACTCTTTGTCACAAAAATCAGTTTTAATATTAGTTGTTAAACAAAGTATAACGGTGATTATTATTTCCACCAAAACTTATGCACGTTGAGCTCTGTTATTCGGTACATTGGACTCGTTGAGATAGTCTCATTGACTTTTTACCCAACTGATTTGTTGCTGGACAGAGAAAGACTTGGACAGAACAAAGCATTTCGTTCTAGTGTAAGGACAATCTTGATTATTTCCTAAATCTTTCTCATTCAGGCTTTTCCCGTGCGAATTATAACCTCATACAGCATGAAATTACTTTGAATCCAGAAACTTGTACTGAACATTTCCTTCCCGTTGAGAAATATCTTGCAGTAAAATGATTTGCAGTCATAATAACCATAAAATCGGTAGTGTAGTCCTAAAAAATGAAGTGGGGGAACGCTCTTTATAATAATAATATTATTAGTATTATTATTAATAATATTCCATTATACCTGGAAAAAAGTGGGGGAACGGCGTTCCCCCCCCCCCCCCCCCCACTACACCACTGCATAAAATTTAATTTAATATAAGAACTTACGTTGCGACATTCGATAGTCCAGTTTCGATATAGTCCTATATAAGCAGAACAATAACAATATCCGTCTGTTGACGTTGCTCAATCTCAACAATAAGCAACCATAGGCCTACTGGCACTGTCAATTTGTTAATATATGCAACACCTAGCCCTAGGCTTCAGCGTTTTGTCTGTTGCTTTTATTAAACCAAACGAATACGTATAATTGGCTTATGCTAGCCTACTTGAGATTACTCCATCCGTTGCGATTTCCTTTTTTATATAAGTTGCCTGGCGTCACAATTATCTCCCAAAATATGACGCAGTCGCAAAATGATAAAATAATTATTATCAGATCTATATAAAAACGCGACATTGAAGTTGTCACAAGGATTACTTATTACACCAGATGCGATTTCCTTCAATCTAAAACTCACATGACGTCACAATTCTCGCATATGACGTAATCACAAAATGACGTAGACGCCTTTTTGTTTTTCGTCATTTTCGGGATCGTTATTTATTTCTGTCGAAGACGGTGAAGATGCCGAAGAAGACGACGACGACAAAAACGATTAAAACGACAACAAAATGCGACAAAGTTGGTCTATAGGCCCTATAGGGATTAATAACAATGACGATTTCTATGGCGCCGTAACACTATGCCGTTACAAGGGCGCCGGTGAGTGAGCTATAGCTGTTCTTGACGAAACTTTTGTTTTTTGGGTCGAGAAACTAGAAGATTTAGGCTACATTTAAATTGACTTTTGGCTCTTTCGTTCCAGAAAAAGCAGCAACTAGCCTATGCTAGCCTAGATGATGTTTTGTCCTTAGAAATAAAGGGATTAATAATCTATAGTCTAATATCCAGACGTCTCTGGGGAAAAAGTCCCCCCAGGAATGACATTTCCGCAGAAAAATCGAGTTTTTTACATGCATATAGCCTACGTAGGCCTATAGGCCTACCATTCCCCCTCCAGAAAAATGACACGCTTAATATCCCCACCCATAAAATATTCGACAATTCTTGTTTACAATGTTTTACATGTAGGCCTATATAATGTATACTAAAAAAGATCGTTACAAATATTTCCAGTCAAAAGGTATTGTCGGTGTCTGTCTCAGTGGTGGCCGTCCCCCAAATCGCCCCTGCAGAAACTTGAATCCCCCCACCACCAGCAGGGGACTAGATTAAACACTATACAGTATAAGAAGTAAGCTTACAGCAGTTCAATCAATTGAGTCGTTCCCCACCTTTCAGTATATAACTTATATTAGTCTAGAAATCATGCAAGGCCTATTTTGTAGGCTATAGGTCTATTGTCCTCGTGGTTTCATCTTCGTCGTCATCATCATATAATCATCATCATTATTAAACCTTCTGCGGTTTATCATTTCATTGTGCAGCAACTGAATTATGTTGACTCAGAGCGAAGTCTCGCAGTTGCACTAGTGTGACCACCGAATCAAATCTGAATATCATTCAAACGATGATCACATTCCATAATCATAGTTGATGCAACTCATTCTATTCATTTCACGTGTTGTTAAAGATATCAATGTTAACAGCTGCAGCTGCTGCAATCACGGTGATAGTCAGGATCGCCATCGGCACAAAGTTTCTACAGCTGGCGACAGATGGCATCAATATGTAGCTCCTTATTCCAGGTCCCTTCGACCTTAGATTCGCCTTTCCAGGGATCAGCTGCGAGGGAGGAGTTGGACGAAACTCTGAAGACAATCGAAAGAAATGAGTCATACGATGGCGTTCCTACACTTACATCATTTCACTCAATCAATCAATCAATCAATCAATCAATCAATCAATCAATCAATCAATCACTTACTAACTCACTACTTAACTCACACACTCTCTCACTCACTCACTCACTCACTCAATCGATCAATTACTCAATCAATCAATCACCCTCTCAATCAATCAATTAATCACCCACTCAATCAATTAATCACCCACTCAATCGATCGATCGATCAATCAATCAAACAATAACCCACTAAATCAATCAATCACTCGCTCACTCACTCACTCACTCACTCACTCACTCACTCAATCAATCAATCAATCAAGCAATAACCCACTCAATCAATCAATCAATCAATTAATTAATCACCCTCTCAATCAATCAATTAATCACCCACTCAGTCAATCACCCAATCAATCAATCAATAAATCGATCACCCACTCAATCAATCACTCACTCAAACAATCACTCATTCACTCACTCAATCAATCAATCAATCGCTCAATCAATCAATCAATTAATCAATCAATCACCCACTCACTCAATCAATCAACCAATCAATCAATTCTGATGTGAAGACGGTTTACTTTGAGTAAGCGTCGCCTCTCCGACGTTTCGTCCGACGACATTCTCAGCAACTATCTTGTATGCACGGAAGCTATCCGACTTCGTTTCACTGATGTACAGCTGCGTCTCTAGAACGCCATCTGTCCGATCCTTTAATCAAGAAAAATACAAACACACGATGAACACACACACACACACACATGCACACACACACACACACGCGCACACACACACGCGCACACACACACATATGCACCACAAAACGCGCGCACACACGCACACACACACACACACGCACAGACATGCACAACAAAACACATAGCCTACCACACACCCATACATTTAAAAAGATTTTAAAGGTAAGCACATACTCTAGTCAGAATGCTACGCTGAAACCGGAAGAAGAAAATGTAGCCTACAAGCAATTGAGAACAGATTCTGATTATTCCAATAAATAAACACTCCTTTAATTCTTTATTCTTAATTCTTTTCTTTTTATGTAATGGAATATGCTTTGCTAGCCTACTTCAATATGTTCTTACTTTTACCATCACCCAGAAATTCTAATAATAGACAACTCAGATGAGTGCAATTTTCTGACTTTATGGTTCCTGAACCGTTCCTTATATTGTGGGTTTGTGACGTGGGTTCCAGACCAGTGCTAAAAGTGTTTAAAAAAAGTGCCAGGACGCCCCTTACATTTCCAAAAGAAGTGCCAGAACGCCCCTTACATTTTCAGGTGTGCCGGCCAAAAAGTGGCAGGACGGCGTAGAGATTTGAAAATAAGTGCCAGGACGCTGTCCATGACCGTCCTGCCACACTTTAAGCCCTGTTCCAGACCGGCAGAGCGCCAAATGCATGCTCTGCCTGGGTCGCCATTTGAGATCGGTCCGACCATGCCTGCGTGGTACTACCATATTTGCGACAAAGCTTAGAAAGATAATAGCTTGCAGGTCATTTAATTTGTGTGGCTGCTGTTACCATGTTGAGTGTGTAGTATTCGTCGACTGATTCTTCATCTGAAACAGTCGTGTCGTTGTTGATGACCCAGTAGAGTGACGTCAGAGCTGGCCTCGATCTGATCTCGCATCGCAAAAAGACGCTTCTCTCTTCTGTGTACGCGGAATTCGACTCGCAAACGATTTTCGGACCATCTGACAACAGATTCACGAAGTCTTCAATTATACACGTGTATTATAGGCTACCCAGACACATCTGATGCGTTACCTTCCAATTCTTAACAGCTGATCTTGTGGCAACCTGACTATAAGTCCTCCTTCGAACTATTACGTTATGGAAACCCATTAAGCTTATACCTAGACTCGACGCGGCGATCATGAATAAGCCGGTGTCTACGCTTTGTTTTTGAGTGGTGCTTTAGAAGCTACATTTACTATTACGACTCGTATTTGCCTTGTTGAGGAGCGATGGGGCTAGGCTGTTGTATTGATTACTGCAGTTGTTATTTGTGCTCATCAATAATTATCATTGGGCTCAATGCCCGTAAGAGTCCGACGCCACTCTCTGTCTGAGTCTGTCATGATGCCCAGCCTCAACCGGTCCGGTCTGCTCCATATGTTATTTGTGCTATTCAAGCATAATTATAGTCTTTCGTATACATGAAGTCATCAACATTATACTTAAAATAAATTATTCGGGTTCAGATTCAACTTCAACTTCAGCTCACAGTGGATGATAAGGCGAACGCTGGTCGTGTTGATGGTCCCTCCACCTTGCGAATAGACGGAACACTTGATCTTCCTTCCATCATCCGAGGCATGAGGTTGGAACAGGTGGTTGGTCAGCTGGATGGTGTACAGCATCCGTCGCAGTCCAGTCCTTCCGCTGCTGACCACTGTCTGACCTCTGTCGAACTGCGACGTCACCTCTCTTCCACCGACGAAGATCCTGACGTCGTGCTGAGCCTCAGCCACCAAGACACACCTCAGGGTCCGGGGTCGGTCAAGGACGTAGATGAGACTGCGTTTCTGGTGGGCACCGACTGCTGAAGACAATGATCCATTGTCTTGTGTCCAGTTCGTGTTCGTCAGCTGTAAGCTGTCGACTCCAGCTGCAATAATTATTATTATTAGAAGACTGGCGGCGATCTAAACTTCGTCTAATTGTTTGTACGTGTGCTTGAATGTGCTCCTGTTAAGATGACTGATCATTAGACTACTGACTATATCCATTGCATGTGTAATTGTGTATGGACTATGCAAGACACCAAACAAGACTAAGGCAAAGATAAAACGAGACATAGACAGACAGACAGTCTGAGACAGGGAGATATAGCAACCATAATAATTGAAACGAACGTATACATGTACATGTAGATGTCTATCTTCAGGACTGGAAAGAGCAGCGAAAGAAACAGAGATACACAATGTCATGTTCTTCCATGAGACCTTGTCCCTTACCTTCGACGCTGAGCTGATGTGTGACGTTGCCGATGCACGTATTTTGTGGTCCGTGTATTTCACACGTGTAGTAACCACTGTCCTCGAGACTAAGTCCTGTAAAACCATCATCAGTAACATATCTTCATACCTTAGGCTACTTCTTTACATTCACCTTTGTATGTCTATTATATGGCCATTTTATTTTATACCGCAATAATCTCGCGAAGGCGCTTAACGTAGGTTTGCCCAACAGATCTAAACAGGTGCGATTTAAGCGATTTAGAAAATGCTTGCTAAGTTGCATTCGATGCAACCATGGGCGCCCGCAGAAATTTTTGCAGGAGGGGGCAAAACACGATGGTCAACATTAAAAATTTTTGAGCAGGAGGTAAAAAAAATGCAAAGTGGAGAGTTAAGAACATGCATGGGTAGTTTTCACAGAGGTTTCTTGATGTAAATTTTTCATTTTCACTTTAAAAATTTATAATATGAACTGTTTCTTTTTGCAAGGAAATGTGTTTAAAAAATTGAAAAGTATTAGTTAAAAGTAGGCTTTTTAATTCTCTTATGTGAAGAAATTTGTTATAAACCCCAAAAATAGTACTGAGAAAAATAGGTTTCAATTTTCCAGGTGCCCCCCCTTGCCCCTATGTGCGGGCGCTCCTGGATGCAACTTTTATAATACATAATGTCAAGATATATGCATATATAAATCACATGTATAATTATACGCATATATATATTATACATAGGCTATATATAAATATCCGCGGTCATAATTATAGGCCTATGGCCTACCTGTGAGTAAAACGGTATAGCCTACAGAGAGCATAATAGGGAAACACTTGGATATGAATTCACTCGATATCTTCTGATGATATGATCAGCGCACAGTAGTCGTGATTCATATATATATATATATATATATATATATATATATATATATATATATATATATATATATATATATATGGATGTATGGAAGGACAAAGGCTACTTTTTATAGCGCTTCACTTGATCATCCATCACAGTAGGCCTATATCGCTGACGAACGACAGCAATGGCGGAGAATACGTTGGATTAAGTCTTCACAACGTTGGAGATCATCTCACACTTTCAGGATTTCATAATTTCATGGCAGAAGCAGCAAATGTTTTTCAGCTATTATCTATTAGGCTACAGACTGCAGTTCCTTCCGGAATACATAGACAAAGCTTTTTGTATGCTTTCAACGCCTATCAGTTGCATGGATCTAAAGGATTTGACAAGGACATCGCTGCCATGCATGTGCATTTGCTTCTAGTTGCTTCCATGATAATTATGGTTTCATGTGCATGCAATGCCATGTATGGTCATTGGTCGTCTCAGCCAATCAAAGGACTCCATGTCTCAACCAATCAAAGGACTCCATGTCTCAACCAATCAAAGGACTCCATGTCTCAACCAATCAAAGGACCCCATGTCTCAGCCAATCAAAGGACTCCATGTCTCAACCAATCAAAGGACTCCACACTGCATGTGTAATTAAGATCGTCATTAGTAACTTAATTCTGTGGCGTCTATGCACATCATGAACATCCGCCGTATAATAATAAGCGGATTCAATGATGTCATGCATATGCGCATGCGCACTGGGTTCTCTCATAGATGTCTTATATTTACTGAGTCAAACAGAATTATTGTAAACACATAAATAAATTAATATCAAATTTATTGGGATCGATTCAGCAGCAAATACATTCACACTAGCATATCTTTTGTATTACAAGTAAATGAAATGAATGAATGACTAAAATGAATAAACGAATGAATGAATGAATGAATTAAATGAAGGAATAAATTAAATGAATGAATAAATTAATGAATTAATATGAATGAATAAATTAAATGATTTAATATGAATGAAATGAACGAATGAATGATTAAATGAATAAATGAATAAATTAAATGAATGAATAAATTAAATTAATTAATTTGAATAAATAAATGAATGTTTAAATGAATGAATAAATGAATGAATGAATGAATGAATGAATGAATGAATGAATAAATGAAATGAGAAATGCACTTGCCGTTGATCTTCAGCCAGAAGATGTAGACAGGTGGTCGTGAGATGAGAGTGACCTTGAATCGTTTGGTAAGGACGAACGGATCAAGAACGTTTCCCATCAAGTTCATCTGAGTCTCTTCGCTGTTCTGCATCTTCCGCCAGACGACCGGATTGTCGAAGAGGTCAAAGTTATCCACCTGGAATTCACAGTCCAGCTCAACGATCTGACCAGTCTGGACGACCAACGAATGACCTTTCGTCAACATCTGAAGCATCGACTCGACCTCTACAAAGAGACGAAGATCATTGATGCATGGATGCATTAGAAGATGCATGGCGCATTAGAAGATGGATGGTGCATTAGAAGATGCATGGCGCATTAGACGATGCATGGCGCATTAGAAGATGCATGGATGCATTAGAAGATGCATGGATGCATTAGAAGATGCATGGTGCATTAGAAGATGCATGGTGTATTAGAAAAATTATGCATGGTGCATTAGAAGATGCATGGCGCTGCTGGCGCATTAGAAGATGGATGGTGCATTAGAAGATGCATGGCGCATTAGACGATGCATGGCGCATTAGAAGATGCATGGATGCATTAGAAGATGCATGGATGCATTAGAAGATGCATGGTGCATTAGAAGATGCATGGTGCATTAGAAAAATTATGCATGGTGCATTAGAAGATGCATGGCGCATTAGAAGATGCATGGTGCATTAGAAGATGCATGGTGCATTAGAAAATGCATGGTGCATTGGAAGATGCATGGATGCATTAGAAGATGCATGGATGCATTAGAAGATGCATGGTGCATTAGAAGATGCATGGTGCATTAGAAAAAATTATGCATGGATGCATTAGAAGATGCATGGGCCATTAGAAGATGCATGGCGCATTAGAAGATGCCTGGTGCATTAGAAGATGCATGGTGCATTAGAAGATGCATGGTGCATTAGAAGATGGATGGCGCATTAGAAGATGGATGGCGCATTAGAAGATGCATGGCGCATTAGAGATGCATGGTGCATTGGATCGATTCACTGGATGGATGATGAATGGATGGATGGATGGATGCACGCATGAATGGATAGGTGCACGAATGCACGGGAGATTGGATGTGTGCAATTTATATGTTCTTATGGACCGGTGATCATGATTAATTGGATGGGTGAATGTATGGATGTGTGGATGGATGGATGGATGAATGCAGGGATGCATGGATGCATGAATGCATGGAGGTAGGACTGTATGGCTGTATGGCTGTATGGATGGATGGATGGGTGGATGGATGGATGGACAATGAAATTATTGATTTGCTTCCATATTTTCGTCGTCTTTTTCTTAGTGCGCAGCGATTGGTTTTCACAATATTGCACTTATTCTGACTATTGTGCTGTTCTTTTAAAACCAATGATTCTACCCATATTAAATTATTTCTACATTGCTGCTTTTTTCACCATATAGTCCAATAATTATTCAAATCAGCGCTATGAATATTCTCTTGTTTAACTTTGCAATTGAAAGCACTTGCATAATATTACGACTCACGGGATCACTGATTACGAGTATGATGACTACAATGAGCTCAATTTACGAACATTTCTGCATCGATGTCCTTATAGTCTTCGTCGGTGCCTAGCAGTGTCTTAAAAGCCTTAGTCCTGTTAATTCTCGTTGTTACTACACGTAGGTCTACACGTAAAGAAAATCTTTGAATTCTTCACGGTTATAATATTAGTTGATAAAATAGTAGGCTATTCGAGTGCATGTGAAAGCTGCTTAAGGATCATTAGGGCATGCAGAAGAGGAGGAGAAGGAGGTCAAGTGTATCGCACTTATATATATATTATATATATTGTATATATATATATACGACTGAATTAGCCGTGAGAGAGACCTTCTGGATGGAGCACCTATCGAGTGGTCGCGAGTAGGCAATGACGGAAAGCAATGACGGAGGAGGAGAGCGTGACCTCAAATAATGGCATAGATCTATGCGGAATTGCATTTACTGCGAATGAATCGGCGAGTAACGAAAAAAAATCAACTCGGAAATGTTGACAATGGAGAAGAAGAGTTGAAGTCTGCAGCTGGTGGTGGCGACATCAAGTGAGAGGATATTTGCTGTCACTGAATGTGTCCGATAACAACGACGATTGTCTGCATGACTGACTGCAGGCCGTTCAGACTTCAGAGGCACAGAGAGCAAGCTAACATCAGCAGACGCGTTGCAGGTGTTTGGCGATCGAGATATCGGAGCAAACACGTACGCGACTAATGGAGTTATACATAATTCCTTCATTGCCCCAGTTTAAATTCTGATGTTATTTCTATGTATGTATGTATGTATGTATGTATGTATGTATGTATGTATGTATGTATGTATGTATGTATGTATGTATGTATGTATGTATGTATGTATGTATGTATGTATGTATGTATGTATGTATGTATGTATGTATGTATGTATGTATGTATGTATGTATGTATGTATGTATGTATGTATGTATGTATGTATGTATGTATGTATGTATGTATGTATGTATGTATGTATGTATGTATGCATGCATGCATGCATGCATGCATGCATGTATGTATGTATGTATGTATGTATGTATGTATGTATGTATGTATGTATGTATGTATGTATGTATGTGTACTTATTATAGCGCCCCTTCAGGATATTGCAACTCAGAAGCGCTTCCGACTACAGCGCGGACACTGAATCTGAGTTTCACGCCGAAGCGCTGAACAATTGCGAGTGAAGGACTTGCCCAAGGTACCTACGAGGCGGCATGAGGTGGATTATTTCTGATATCGCAGAATCTGCATTACTTCTATATAGGCTACACTGGGTTTGAGCTGCGCCTAATCACCCGGTTGGGGTTGGGTAGGTTGGGTGGGGGGGGGGAAGAAGATAATCGCCAAAGTGATAGAGCAATCCACTTTTAGGTCATCGTGTGATACATGTATATTGTAAAATCGAGTCGTTTCTCTAAATCTCTGTAGGCCTATGCTGCTGCTGTACACAACTCTGACACAATCGCAACGATCAGATGCATTAAGTTCCAACAATATAAATAATTCGATCCATTTCAGTAACGATGTCGTCCAACAATCATCTACGTGTGCTACAATGCTACATGTATACATATATTATATATATATATAATATATATATTATATATATTATATATATATATTATATATATATAGATCTATTATACCGGGTGGCCCATAAAAAACGTTCCCAAACTTTGTTAACCTGGCAAAAATCTAATTCTAGAGATATAAAATATTAATTTACACCAAAATGTTAAGAAATTATTTCTGTGCACACATGCTACATTTCAAAAGAATACTTTTATTATATCACACTCTGCGGCAAGGTTATGACGTCGTACCTGTTAAAACATTTTGCACAAACCTACGTCATTAAAAACGTTTCCAAACTTTGTTAACCTGGCAAGCTGGCAATTAAACAATTTTGAAGATAAACTGAATCATAGTACATCAAACTAATCACAATTCATATTTGTACAACACAGCCAAGTTTTAGCCCAAAATACTCAACCGTTTGAGAGAAATTGTTGTTAGACCTGTATGACACATGCATGGCCAAAATTTTGCACAGTTGTAATGATGATGTTAACCGTTTTACGCGAACAAATGTTTGATTGATCCTCCGCCTTCTCTTGTAACGACCCTTAAACGCTGTTTCCACTGTCTTGATGACTTCTGTATTTGTGTGTCGTATAATAGAGACCATTTTACTTAAATGACCCGCTTAAGTTCGTCAGTAGGCCTATTTAGAAACGGTTTTCTGCGATCAGCATACACAAGCTCCTTTAGGGCGTTCCATAGTATAGGCCTATATAGCAGCCCAGAGGATTTAAATCGGGAGAGTTTGGAAGCCATGAATCACTGTGGATAAAATCAGGGATGTTTGCTTGAAGAAATTGCTGAGCCAATCTGCAACGATGTGAAGAAGCACTGTCTTGTTGAAAGATGTCATTGTCATCAGGATTGAGTCTACGACATTCGGGAATGAGCTTATCGCGTAACAAGCCGACGTAATAGGCCTACAGTAACTCTCCATTGACTTTTGTTTTCTGAGGATCAATGAAGATGAAGTCTGTTTTACCGTGCATCGAAACTCCAGCAGATGCCATTAATTTTTTTTAGAGAAACGACTAGTCTCATGATAACGTCTTACTGGCGCAATTGAAGACTTTCGTTCGTGGCGAAATAAATGACGTAGTTTTGTGCAAAATGTTTTAACAGGTACGACGTTATAACCTTGCCGCAGAGTGTGATATAATAGACATACTCTCTTGAAATCTGACATGTGTGCACAGAAATGATTGCTTAACATTTTGGTGTAAATTAATATTTGATATCTCTAAAATTAGATCTTTGCCAGGTTAATAAAGTTTGGGAACGTTTTTTATGGGCCACCCGGTATATAATCCAGAAGGGCAAACCAGAACAAACGACCGTAAAAAGCCTTAGCCTTGGTCGTTGCCCCCCTGCCCAAAATGTTTTGCCAATGTCGAGAGAATTTATCTGTGGCATAAATCGCTCCTTGCTCTGGTTACTCATAATAATGACTGCCCTCGGTGCCCTGGTTACAGAAAAATAATGTCTGGCGCCGTCTCTTGATAATGAAGCGCCCAAAACTAAAATTATTCTCGATGGCCTATAAGTTTTCCTGCAAATTGATGTAACTACAGAGCCTACTTTCATGTAACTGTATACATGTACAGAGCCTACTATCATGATTGCTATATTATAAACTAGGAGGCTACGCCTAGAAAGAACGACAAGTTGTTTTCAGTATTAAACTTTGAATGATCGAACAAAAGACTTTATCGATACATGCATGGAAAACATAATATACGCAAAACTGGTCGCTAAAGGGTTAAGTTAATGGTATGCTATAGTGAAAAATTATAGTTGTAGTATTCTGTCTGTTTGGAATCAATGCATTTAGCAGTGGGATTAAGACAAAATGAGACCAAAAAATAGGATTTAATCCTACGATTATCCCGTCTGTGAAAACGAATTCATCTGCATTATAATGTCCAAACATGATGATGTCCATTATAAAATGGCACAGCGAAGGCATACACCACTAATCGAAAAGCTTTGTAATTAAGCCATCCACAAAGCAGTCTTAATCCAACCAAATTTGAAGAGTAGTTAATTGCCACTGACCCTCATGTATAGATCTATACATAGGCCTATTATTGCTGAAAGCACCAGCTACTAAGTGAGGGACAGGACTAGACATTGAAATATAAAAAGTGGAACGTATAGGTAGGCCTATAATCAAGACTCAAGAGCGGTGTCGATATGCGATGAACGGAGTTGAGTGCCCTGAGTGGCCTACATACATGATGTAACATGATTGGGGGCCCAGTGGTATACTCTATAGACACTGCAAATCGTGATAGAAGACGCAGAAGTGTGCTGATGATTTGCGCGATTTGATTAAGAACAAGAGTTTAGTAAAGAGGCCGAACAACTGAGACCCAACCAGCGAGACTGAATGGGGAGCTCAGCCTGTACGAGACGCATTATGTGATCAACTAAAAGCAGCAGCAGGTATAATAGGCTAATAACTATATACCGAAGGCAAATAAGAGAAGCTCCTGCTCCGTTTCCATAGTCCATGCAGAGTGGACTATATATATATAGACATAAGGTTTCCCGATCTCTTACTATTATTATGGGATGCATGAGAAGCAAGCAACAGTTTCAGGTAAGCGTATACCGGGTATCTCCTTAGTCTCCTATATATACTAGACTAGTCTATGTATATATACTTATATAGTGCACGCTGTAAATGCATGCGCCGAAGAAGGATTCATTGCAGGTTTCACTAATTCACTTCATAGTTGTATACAATACATGGATAGGCCCTATACCGTATGCTTGTTTATACGATGGTTTATAATTATATCTTTCAATATGGATAAGACTGGTTAGAAAAAATGCGAGCAATATAATAATATATCTTAATGCGCATAATTGTGTGGGCTGTGCTGTATTATAATGAAGAAACAGACAGACGATAATTGACCTTGTGATTATGATTAATCTTACCTTTCTGAGTTTGGATGATGGCGAGGATGAGGAAGAAACGAACACCTGAAGCAGCCATCATCCGTGTGATCAAGTTAAGAGGATGGATGCTACTGAGGCAGAGAGACGATTAGATCCACAGAATATCCATCCTTCATGCCAAAATCATCTCAGCTTTCTAGATGATAAAAGCTGATTTTTATATCAAATGACTCAACGGTATTATAAGCAACTCTTAATCTTCTGAATTCTATTCTTAGCATCTAATTCACTGTCACAATCATAACAATTATGAGACTTAATTAGGCCTTTGTTTTCATTCACGGAAACAAAGTTCAATGAATATCTTGATTAATTTTCCATTTCTCCTTACGATCTCAATTGTATATCTCCAGCTCCTTCTGCGGACCATAGGAACTATGGTTCTCTGCAAGAATATATAGGCTACTTATAAGAAATAATGGGTTTCTTGAATTAACACAACAATATAAGTGACTTTTAAATGTCTGGCTCGTATCATATCATGTGACATACGCATCATGTTTTGTCGATAGCTACGAGTTATAGCCACATGGCATGGAAAAGGTTTGCTAAATGTTCTTCCACAACTGATGATAGCGGTGTCTCATGATGATACTGTATCCACCATCGACGACTGTTGCACCGGATACAATGATACAATCACCATGATTGTTCACTGCTTCCGCCGCTTCTCTCGCTTCCACTACCACTGTCTCCACTTCTGGTTAGTTTTATGTTACGATCTGTACAGTGTATGTACAATTGTACGTGTATGTACAATTGCACAGTGTATGTACAATTGTACGTGTATACATATGAATCGACTTTATCAGTTCTATCTACCTGCAGCGATGAATGCAAGTATTTGCAGGTGCTCTTGCGTCGTGTTTGCTGCACAACTATGGTTTGACCAAACAGATATTTGATCTCACTCAAGCGTGCATGCACGCGTGTGTGCCGACGAACATGTATTGGCTGGATGATGCTGCATGGTTGTCTAAGCTATAGTCTGCAAGGATTCACCTCAGCCGTTCTCTGTGACTCGGTTTATAGACGACCACATGTATGCATGCATGGCCTGGCATCGTCGATTTCTAAGAATCGTCTTCCTCCGTCTAAAATATAGCGCTTAAAGTTGAAACAGTGATGGCTTTGTCCATCACCATCACCACCACCACCACCACCACCACCACCACCACCACCACCACCACCACCACCACCACCACCACCACCACCACCATCATCATCATCATCATCATCATCGTCGTCATCGTCATCGTCATCGTCATCGTCATCGTCATCGTCATCGTCATCGTCATCGTCATCGTCATCGTCATCGTCATCATCATCATCATCATCATCATCATCATCATCATCATCATCATCATCATCGTCATCGTCATCGTCATCGTCATCGTCATCATCATCATCATCATCATCATCATCATCATCATCATCATCATCATCATCATCATCACATGTCGTTTTGGCAGCACTATTCCGATAGCAAAACAATAAAATCGACAGACCGATTTTTGCACACATGCTATTATGCCATGCTGTATAATAGTTTCCTATCATTTTCGAGATCTCGTATCATCAAGTGAGATCTCGTTCTTTCGCAACAGAGACCTCTTGTTCTCAGTCTTGATCATCTAGTCCTATCGTTTCAGATATCATGAGCAACAGATGCACCATGCATGCACCACCCTGCACTAGTGCATGCACCACCCAATCACCCATGGCAGCAGCAGCAGCTTCATCGTCCAGCATAAAAGTGCTTTTAGTGCTAAGTCGATCTGACGAACGCCGATGATCATGTTGTAGACTGTAGACTGTTGAGGCCAATGCTGCCTCAGCCTCAGTGCGCACGCGCCGTGTTTGCGTATCAAATAGCGGCCTGTCAAAGCACACACACACACACACACACACACACACACACACACACACACACACACACACACACACACACACTCACTCACTCACTCACTCACTCACTCACTCACTCACTCACACAGGCCTTTCATCTGCTCTCCTCTACACCATAGGCTTACGCGTAGACATACAAGCAAGCGATCCGCTGTCTAATGTAGCAAATCCATACTCCACTGAATGTCGAAGAACCACAATCACTGTTTACTATGCATGTCTTTCTCTTAAGACCTGAGCAACAATTATGCTGTGTTGCGTTTACCTCTAAGTACGTATATGCTTCGTGCACAGTTGCGATGCCCAATTGCACAATGCACAATTGCACATGCATCGAATGATCGAAGTGCAACAGCAAGAGCACGACATCATAATCTATAGACACACACACACATGTTAAACAATGCTTCAGTGCCCTCGCTTTTCATAATGGTCTTCTATAAGAATGATGCGGTCTCTGTCTCAGCACCATTTACCGCGTCCCTAATTCCCTATCTTATGTAGGCCTACAGATGCATGAATATAACCTACATATCCATGCATATTGCATTTCATACACACATAATAAGTATACCCCGCAGTCGATCGAGTCGATCGATCGAGTCGATCATAACTCGGCCAAGTCGAGTCGATCGAAAAATCGTCGACTCGATCGACTTGCAAGTCGAGTCGATCGTGAGTTTTTTTCGATCGACTCGATCGACTTGCGAGTCGAGTCGATCGTGAGACATGCCAAGTCGAGTCGATCGAAAAATCGTCGACTTGCAAGTCGAGTCGATCATTGCTCCGTCGACTGGACTCCACTTAAAAATATTTATCTTAGGCCTACAATTTCTTGAAGTGTCAAAGTGAACTACATGATATAATGACGTAATTCAGTTTTTCCACACGAGTGCAGCTAATGAACCTTTTGGCAGCTGACGATTTCGTGTTTGTGGAACTGTGAAAGTTGATAGACGTACGTTTTCGATTTGAGTTCAACCAGTAGAGGCGGATACAGAAATTTTTGACGGAGGGGGGGGGGTCAAATTTTTTGGTCTTGGGTAGACAAAAAATTTTGTTGGTCTTCCGTGGAAAAATCCTTCTTTTAGTCTTTCGCCCAAAAAACTTATAAAACTCGTGGCAACTCCGGTTACTTAAAAATCTGATGACTTTTTTAGTCATGTGCTAGTTTCTCTCTCACCTTCCTGTTCCCGTTGCGTTGATTTACAGCTTCTTGAAAACTGATGGGAGGAGGGTCCGAATGGAGTGGGGGCATGGCCGGATTGCCCTCTTGGATTCGCTCCTGAATGAGCAGGATACATTTAGGCCTGTATAAATTATTATATGTAGATGGTAATTTTGAGAATATAAAACGGGGCCTTTTATGACGTCACTTCGATCAGGATACAGATCTACTATCATATAATTTGATTAATTTTGATAATACAAAACTAGAACCATGCTTTTTGTGACGTCACTCTGATTATGATGCAATTTTTACTATTATAGGCCTATTACAGGTTCACCTCGAGAATTCAAACAACTAGGCCTATTGTGACGTCACTTCGATTATGATACAAAATTTAATATTAGGCTATAGAAGTGCATTTTGATAATATAAACAAGACCTACTGTGACGTCACTTTAATTATTATACGTATACAGTGTAAGAGGGACGACCTAGTCGAGTTAATAAGAAGAGTCAGGAAGGAAAGCGAAAAGGCGGGACTATACTTCAATGTAAAGAAAACAAAGGTTATGACAACTGCAACATGGAAAAACTTTGAGGTGGATGGAGAAACGATAGAGGTAGTATCGAGCTTCACATTCCTGGGATCTATGATAGAGAAGGAGGGAAGAAGTGATATGGAAATAAGGAGGAGGGTAATGTCGTATCCCGTGTAAAAGGGCACTTTATTATCCTAGTGGTTAATCGGTTGGGTTTAACTTACTCAAGAAATTCTTCCAAATTCAACGAACTCCCAGCTTCTTATGAAATATATAATAGAATAAAGTTATTCAATATCATTCAATTGCACAAACAAATAACAATCCTATTTACCTAGTGTGGCGAGTTACTTAGGAAATATTATGTTTGCTCTTATCTGTCGAGTCGTATGAAACTCGAATGTCTTCGGCTCTCTCCGTCGTCCAATCGTCGCAGTCAAGAATGTTGATCAGACGGTTGAAATGCAGTCATGGAAGCAACCACACCAATCGCCTTACTCGTATCTTGCCGTGAATCAGTTGCACACAAGATGAATCATCGCATTCATCTCACAGCTCTTCTCCAGTTGACCAAACGTCCCTCGTACTTCACACGCCGAATCAGCTGTTCGCTAGCCGATTCAAAATTACACGACTCTTCAGACTGTTGCCTAAGAGTTCGTCTTCTTCGCAAGTGTCTCACACTTCACACGATGATTATTATGCACTAACGCAAATTTCTCATTTAAATTGCGTTGCACTTAATGCACAATACTTTGAACTATCGGTTGATCGTCCGAACAGTTCAATTACCTTCGTCTCTACTCTGGAAATCACAACTTTTGATGGATCACCGCAGCGAATCAACCACCATTTCCAGATATACCTGTAGAGAGTCAAAAACTTAACGTCCACTTCGCTGACGTCATTTTTAACTCGTCACGTCATTCGCTTCCAGTCTGCACCAATCACGAATAGGATTAGCGTCCTTTGTTGTCATGGTAATCTTGACCACTCGTTATTACGCTTAGCTGCAGTCATTGGTTTTATGTATTAATATTTTATATGTTGCCACACATATTACCTAAACTCGCCAATTAAATTGCCTAGCTTAACTTCTACCTATAATTAATAATTATACATGCATAGCAAGTGTTTAATTTGATAATCATTTAATATAACCACGACAAATACCCTTTCTTCAAAAGTCTGTACACAGGCTTTATCAACTTATCTAATTATCAAATTACAATAACTGCTTATGCCTATGCTTATACTACTTTACACAACATCACAACCTAACACAACTACTTCTTATCTACCTATAGTATCACCATTGATTTACTTAAATCTTAGGTCAATCCTCTACTTAAATAATCGGACATTACATTATTACATCCCTTAATGTAACGTATTGTAAAACAATAATTTTGAAGGGCAAGGCTCCACCTCATGACTCTTGCATTCTTCATCCTCCCTTCCTTCATGTACTGTAGTCCACAATGGTCAGTCTCGATCACAAACTCTCTTCCACACAAATATCGATCAAATCTACTGATTCCCCACATTATGGCTAAACATTCTCTTTCCTCAACTGAATATCGCATCTCTCTTTCCAACAGTTTTCTACTCGCATATGCTATCGGATGGTTTATTCCTTCATATTGTTGAATAAGAACACAACCTATCCCTTTTCCTGATGCATCTGTCTGTATTATAAATTCTTTCTCCAAGTCTGGTAACCTAAGGATTGGTGTCTTAGCTAGTGCTTCTTTCAACTGCTTAAAACTTTCACCTAACTCTTGGTTCCATTCAACATTGTTAGGAGCTAACTTTTTAGTCAAGTCGCTCAACGGTGCCATCAATTCTGCACAATGTGGAATAAACTTTCGATAGTAATTTATCGCTCCTAAAAAGCTTCTCACTTGCTTCTTCGTCTTAGGCTGTGGCATTTCCACAATCTTGTCAATAGATTCTCCCTTAGGGCTTATATCGTCGTTGTTCAATGTATGGCCTAGGAAATCTATCTTGCCATATCCTAGTGAACATTTCTTCGGTTTCAATGTCAAATGAGCTTTTCTCACTCTTGTGAAAAACTCTCTTAACGTCTTCATGTGTTCGTCCCATCCTTTCGTATGAGCAAGAATATCGTCGACATAACTTTCTAGATTTTCAGTTCCATGTAATATTTTCCGTATCAAGCGATTATAACTGGACGCGCTATTGACTAGTCCAAATGGTAACACATTGAACTTATATAATCCGCTTGCACAGATGAATGTGGTTAAGTCTTTTGATTCTTCGCTCATTGGTATCTGCCAATACCCTTTACAGAAATCGAACTTGCTATAGATTTTACTTCCACTGAGTTTATTGAAAATATCCTCATTCGACATCATCGGTTCTGGATCGAATACTGTCACTTTGTTGAGTTGTTTATAATTACAGCAAAGTCTGTTACTTCCATCTGACTTTTTAACAACTACAAGCGGCGCTGCATACGCTGCTTCCGATCTTTCTATAATTCCATTATCTAGCATCGTCTCTAATTCTTTGTTTATCTCCGCTTGAAGATGATATGGCGTTGGATAAGCTCGTAACCGAATTGGCTCATCACTCGTCAGATGAATCTCATGCTTTACCATATCTGTCCTTCCTGGCTTATCACTGAATATGTCCTCATGTTCTCTCAGTAGTTCCCTTAATTCTCTTTTCTGTTTTCCCGTCAATTTAGGATTGATATCCACATCTTTGTAAGTCTCCGTTTGTTTACTTACATATAAGCTCAATATCTCTTCTTCTTCATCTTCACCATCTTCACCATCATGTACTATCGCCGATATGTATGCTGACGTTTCTACATCATTACCTTCTCCATTTCTCTCGTAGTACTTCTTTAGTATATTGATGTGATATGTTTTGAGTTTTCCACCATCAATTTCCACCTTGTAATCATAATCTCCTATTTTGCCTCTGACCACAAATGGTCCTTGCCATTTTACAAGCATCTTATTGTTACAACTGGGTAACAGTAATAAAACTTTATCTCCTATCTTCAACTCTCTGTAACGTGCTTTCTTATCATAATACTTCTTGTTCTTTTCATTTGCTTTATGTATGGCCTTCTGTGCCATATCACATGTTTCTTCTATTCTTTCTCTCAAATCGGTCATGTATGTATAAACATCTTTTACTTCATCTTCCACTTTCTCATTTGTCCAGAGTTCCTTCAATATCTGTATTGGTCCTCTGCATGACCTTCCAAAAATTAATTCAAAGGGTGTGAACCCATGACTTTCGTGTACAGTGTCTCGTAACGCGAACAATAATGGTGCTAAGAACCTGTCCCATTCCTTGACCTGTTCTCCTATTAGCTTCCTCAATGTTGCTTTTATTGTCCCGTTAAGTCTCTCCACACATCCATTTCCCATAGCATGGTAAGGACTAGTGAAAGTGTGCTTGATCAACAACATCTTGTTAACATCAGCCATCAGTTCTGAAGTGAATTGGCTCCCTCTGTCAGTATGGATTTTCTGAGGAACACCCATGCGACAATAAAAATTGAACAAGGCTTCCGCCACCTCCTCTGTAGTTATTCCTTTCAGTGGAATCGCTTCTGGGTATCTGGTACTCAAATCCACTATCGTTAATATATAGCGATAACCTCTTGATGACATAGGTTCTATCACTCCGATAATGTCTACACAGACATGTTTGAATGGTACATCCAGTACCGGAAGATGTCCCATCGGTGCTCTGTGGCTCACCTTTTTATCCACCGACTTTTGGCATACATCACAACTCAGGACATACCTTTTAATTTCTTGTCCTATCGATGGCCAATAAAATTCATTCACAATTTTATCATGGGTCTTCTTCATACCCAAATGTGCTGACAATAGCGAGTTATGGGCCACGGCTAATACTTTACCTCTAAGTTCCTTCGGGACCATTAACTGCCACTTCGCATCATCTTCCGTTGTCTCCATGAATCTCCTATACAAAAATCCGTTCTTCTTCACATAAAGAACTTTCTCTGTTACACTGTCATCACCACTCCAATCAATTGCTTTATCCCAAAACTTCTTCAAAGTCTCATCTTTGCTTTGTAACTCTTTAATTTCTTTTGTTGATACATTTAAATCCGGCATCTCAGTAACTTTCAACTGTTTGTATTTTGTTACTTTCTTTGATTCCGCTCTGGTTTCAACTGCTGCTGTCGTTTGGCACACATCATCATTCTCGATGACGTCATCCGTTACATCATCATTTAATTCACTTGTGATTTCACTCGCAAAATGAACTTTCTTTTTGTCACTTTGTCCTTGTGACTCAACACTTAAAGATTTCTGAATCTTTTTCAATCTATCCTCTCTATTCTCGTTATCATCTGTATCACTCCGATCACAGTTTATCATGTTATCTGTAGTTTCTTTCACTACCAGATATTTTAGTCCCTTCATCCTACCGATAATTACTGGTTTCACCGGTTCTTCCATCACCATTGCTTCAACGTTTCCTGTAAAATACTCACTTTCAATATTAACCTTTGCTGTCGGAAAATTTCTCAATGTCCCATCGATTAATATGCATTGGGCTTCTCTTCCCGTGAAATCAACATCATTTACCAGCGATCTCTTGACAATACATGTGCTTGATCCAGAATCATATAGACAACTGGCATTCACACCGTTCACCTTTAGCTGACCTTCATTTTTATTCTCAAGGTCATCGCCATCATCTCTCCGATCAGTAACCATTGTACTTGCTGCCAACTGTATCGGTAATTCCTTTTTACGTTCTTCCTCTTTTTCAACTTCATTTAGTTTCAACTCTTCATTTGCTTGCGCTATCTTGTACGCCCTATTCTCATATACTTGTATAGCCGCCGCAGTATGTTTAACAACTCCTTTTTGTTTGTATGAACAATCATATGACTTGTGTCCGGTTCGGCCACATGAGAAACAAGTTATCTTATGTTCAGCCGCCTGTTCTCTTTCTCTACTATATCCTCTATTCATACTTCCATTATGATTCGTCTCCCTGTTCTGTTTCATGTCTCCTCGTCCTCTATTTATGTTTCCATTAAACCTCTCTCTTGATTTATCGTCGAACGGTTTCACATTCGGCCTTTCGTTACTGAATTTCACTGGAGGCCTTAGATTACTTTCTGTGTATTTATATCCGTGCGCCTCGATATAAGACTCGGCACAGTTCAAGGTGTCCTCTAGACTCATTTTGCCTTTTTCTTTGAGGAACATCTTAAGTTCATTGCTACATGTAAGATAGAACTGATCTCTTAATAATAAGTTCTCCATACCTTCGTAGGTTTTCTCGAATCCAGCTTGAAGTAGCCACTGCTGCATATATCTCCTCAACCTATGCACAAAATCTGTAGGTGTTTCACCTGACTCCATTTTACTCATCTTGAATTTGTTACGATATCCACCCTCTGTTAATTGAAACCTTTTTAACAGATGTCTTTTCAAACACTCATAATCTTGTGTCTCCTCAGATGACATTCTTTGATACACCTCTAACGCTTTTCCTTCAAGATGCTTGGCTAGCATCAGAGACCAATTTTCTATTGCTATCTCGTATGCCGTGCATGTCCTTTCAAATCTTAATAAATATGCATCCAAGCAATCTTTATTCTCATTGAATACAGGGAATTTGATATCTTTCATTCCTCTGTTATGGTTACTGTTTCCTTGATATGAACCATCACCAACCATTGTGAATGTGGCTTCACCATTATTCTGATTATGTCTAGAATCAATTTCTCTCATCCTCAATTCACACTCAAGCTTCTTGACTTCAAGATCCATATTTCTCCTAGCTTGACATTCGGCTGCTTCACGAACTAATCTCGCCTCCTCCACCTCTCTTTCCCGTTCCAGTCTTGTCTCATTCGCACGACTTTCCCGTTCCAGTCTGGCGTCATTCGCCTCTCTTTCAAGTCTGGCTTCATTCGCCTCTCTTTCCCGTTCAAGCCTAGCATCCGCTATTTTTGCTAACTCTAATTCTTGTGCTCTGGCTGCTTTAACTTCTGCAGCCGCGGCCTCATCTTTAAGCTTTCGATCTTCTCGTTCACGCAGTCTGTCGTCTCTTGCTTCCTGCTGTCTATCACGCACATACGTCTTCAACTCATCACCTTCCATTCCCATCTCTTTAGCGAGTTTAACCCACTGTTCATGTTCTCCAAATGACGACATGGTCTACTTACTTGTTTACTCAGTTAACAAGTATTTCCCAATAGCTTTCGCTATACAAGAATTAAATTCTTCAAAAGATAATCTTAAACAAGATTAATAAAATGTTCCCTCTTGAAATGCGTACTCTATGGTTACGCGAGGTTAAACAAATCGCATCGAGTAAACGCTTATCAATAAAGTCGTTCTTTCGCAATCGCAAAAGCGATAACTTTAAAACTATACATTTTCAATACTTGAGATTATTGTTCGTTGATATTTCGAGTGTTAGTTAAAAATCCAGTTTTAATATTCCGGAACGTAGGACCCCATAGTTGTCGTATCCCGTGTAAAAGGGCACTTTATTATCCTAGTGGTTAATCGGTTGGGTTTAACTTACTCAAGAAATTCTTCCAAATTCAACGAACTCCCAGCTTCTTATGAAATATATAATAGAATAAAGTTATTCAATATCATTCAATTGCACAAACAAATAACAATCCTATTTACCTAGTGTGGCGAGTTACTTAGGAAATATTATGTTTGCTCTTATCTGTCGAGTCGTATGAAACTCGAATGTCTTCGGCTCTCTCCGTCGTCCAATCGTCGCAGTCAAGAATGTTGATCAGACGGTTGAAATGCAGTCATGGAAGCAACCACACCAATCGCCTTACTCGTATCTTGCCGTGAATCAGTTGCACACAAGATGAATCATCGCATTCATCTCACAGCTCTTCTCCAGTTGACCAAACGTCCCTCGTACTTCACACGCCGAATCAGCTGTTCGCTAGCCGATTCAAAATTACACGACTCTTCAGACTGTTGCCTAAGAGTTCGTCTTCTTCGCAAGTGTCTCACACTTCACACGATGATTATTATGCACTAACGCAAATTTCTCATTTAAATTGCGTTGCACTTAATGCACAATACTTTGAACTATCGGTTGATCGTCCGAACAGTTCAATTACCTTCGTCTCTACTCTGGAAATCACAACTTTTGATGGATCACCGCAGCGAATCAACCACCATTTCCAGATATACCTGTAGAGAGTCAAAAACTTAACGTCCACTTCGCTGACGTCATTTTTAACTCGTCACGTCATTCGCTTCCAGTCTGCACCAATCACGAATAGGATTAGCGTCCTTTGTTGTCATGGTAATCTTGACCACTCGTTATTACGCTTAGCTGCAGTCATTGGTTTTATGTATTAATATTTTATATGTTGCCACACATATTACCTAAACTCGCCAATTAAATTGCCTAGCTTAACTTCTACCTATAATTAATAATTATACATGCATAGCAAGTGTTTAATTTGATAATCATTTAATATAACCACGACAGGTAACAATGGGGAAAACGGCAATGAACGGTCTGGAAAAGATTTGGAAGGACAAATACGTGAGCAGGGAAACAAAGAAAAGACTGGTAAGAGCACTGATCTTCCCAGTCGTCCTATATGGATGCGAGACATGGACAAAGACACGAGATATGGAAAAGAAAATCAACGCGTGTGAGATGTGGATTTGGAGAAAGATGCTAAGGATTTCATGGACGGAGAAGAGAACTAACGAATCGGTGCGCGAGGAGCTCGGATTAGAGAGGGAGGAGACACTGCAGCAAACAGCAACTTGGAGGAAATTGAGCTACTTCGGCCATGTGATGAGATCTAACGGTTTGGAAAAGGAGCTGATGACGGCATGCGGTGAGGGACGGAGAAGATGCGGAAGACCAAGGAAGAAATGGTTGGATGAAGTACAGGAAAAGTCTGGCATGAGACTGGAGGAACTAAGAGAGGCGACTAGGGAGAGGATCAACTGGAGAAGATGCACCAGGGCTTTCGCCAGAGCTCCAGTAGCTGACGGCACCAGGTGACCAGGTGATACAGTGTATCTACTATTAAAGAAGAGCATTTTGAGAGTATAAACTAGACGAATTGTGACGTCACTTCGATTATTACGCAGATCAACCGTAATAATTTTTGAAACTCATTAATTTTACAGAATCTAAACGAGGCCTATTGTGATGTCACTACGATTACAGTGCACATCTATTATAAATTCACTGAGAATACGAAATTAGGCTTAGTGTGACGTCACGCAGATTTCATTTTGAGATCATATAACTGCAGGGGTGAGCAAGGGACAAAACTAGGTCAAGTCGACTCGAAGTCGATCGAGTCGATCGTCGGCCGAGCCAAGTCGATCGAGTCGTAAAAAGGTCGGCGAGTCGACGAAGTCGATCGAGTCGATCGTCGACCGAGCCAAGTCGATCGAGTCGTGAAAAGGTCGGCGAGTCGACGAAGTCGATCGAGTCGATCGTCGGCCGAGCCAAGTCGATCGTAGCCCACGACTCGATCGACTGCGGGGTATAATAATAAGCACACGAGTAGCCTACATGAATACATAGAAATAAGAAAGAACACACACATATAATTATAATTATATATATGCACTAGCTGAACCCGGCCACGCGTTGCTGTGGCTGAAAAGAGCATCCAACCACCCGTCCCTACCTCCATTTGACCTCCCCTTCCCCTCACCATCCCCCTTCCCCGCCCACTCCCCCTCTCCTCTCCTCCCCTCCCTCCCCCACCCGTCCTCCCCACTTCCCCCTCCCCTTCCGCTCCCCTCCCCTTCTTCTTTTCTTCCCACCCCTCCCCGTCCAATCCCCTCAACCCCCTCTACCTCCTCCCGTCCCTTTCCCCTTCCTTTCCCTTCCACCTCCGCTGCACCCTACCCTCCTCCCCTTCCCAGTCCCGATCCCTCCGTCCCTTCCTCTGCCTCCCTGCATCCTTCCCTCGTTAGACCTGGGAGTCGACCCCAATAAGTCGACTCCAGTCGACTTGGTCATACCAAGTCGGGTCGGGTCGTTTCTGGTCAACGCAACTGACCCGAAGTCGAATTTTGTAGAGGGAAGTCACTTGAAGTTGTTTTTACCCCAAGTCGACTTAAACCGACTTGAGACACACACGTATGTTAAAATTGTCACTTTTGCCAAACAGAGACTTAACGTATACTGATTATTATTTTACCGGTAGGCTATCGTGCAGACTGCCATCTGCATATATCATATCATTTGTTATCCTATGCTAAAACGTCACGCATAGGCAATTAGGCATGACATTGTGCTTAACCTAATTAAAATGGCGAAAAAATGTTGCAAAAATATTAGCACTTGAGCTTATCAAGACAAGTCATGAACGTGATCAAATCAGTGAACTTCTAGTGGTCAGTGAATTCGGCGCAAAGAAAGCTACGTGTAGATCTACATGGCCTAGTAGGCCTAATAAATCGATATTTTGGCGCTATTTTGGTACGCTGCATCTGCAGTTGTCTGCAGAGGGAAAACTATATGGGCCAATTGGACAGTGAAAGACTTTACTACATGTAAATGAGTAGGCCAAGGCTACTATAGTAGTAGCCTACTGCCGGATGATGCGCTTGCAATGCTATTTGCTAAGTTGCGGAATGTTGTTAGCTGCCGATCAATTATGAAAACAGAATTAGGCCTACAGATGAAGTCTATCATAACACACCATTCAGTGCAGCCAGTCCGCGGTCCCCCATTTTATCTTAGACCTTGCGCGTTTTACAAATTTATTTGTCATTAATATTAATAAAAAATTATTATAATAGGCCTAATGAGTGGAATCTGAATAATCACAGACAATTTACGGACAAGATAAAATTTATAGGCCTAATGATAATGTCGTCGCATGGTCCAGGCTACTAGGTTGGCCTAAAGCATCACAAAACTAGGCCTACTCAATCTGAAACACAAAAGCCTGAAATGAGCTTAATAAAACTTTAACAAATTCATGCATCAATTATAAGTTGAGGCCTCGAGCCATTACTCATTGGTAGGCTTAGTTCTACGTGAAATTAATGCTTGCCCAGAAAAATTGGCTTGACCTCTGCCATTAGTAACCGTACGCAGACCTAGGTTAATGGCTATTACCATGTCAGAAGTCGACTTCAAGTCGGAAGTCGGTTGTTTTTCTGCCAAGTCGGGTCAAGTCGTTTTGACTCCAAGAAGTCGACTTCAAGTCGACCTCAAGTCACTTTAGGGTCAAGTGGGGTCAGATTAGCTGACCAATGTCACTCCCAGGTCTATCCCTCGTCCATCCCTCCCCTCCGCTCCCTCGCCTCCCTCTTCGTCCCGCTCCCTCCCCCTCCTTTCCTCCCTCACGCCGTGTCTCCTCGACATCGACGCGAAAAGGCGAACGCAACAGGGCCGCTATTGAATGTGTTGAATATCTATATGGGCCTAAATAAAAATGTAACTGAGTACGCACGAATCTTTCGGACGAAGGATCTCGGAAATTTAAAAATTGCCGTTCGAATAGGCGCGGGTTTGCATACTGCTTTTTTGCTAAAATCTTGAGAAAAAACACTTTCACTTCGATTCGACCGATTCCGAGTTCAAATTCAACCCGTCAATAATTATGCATGCCTTGACCCAATTCGGGCGCCTTTGAAAACGGTGGTTTCGACCGATTCCGAGCTCAAATTCAACCCGTCAATAATTATGCATGCCTTGACCCAATTCGGGCGTGTTTGAAAACGGTGGTTCCGCAAGACTTGTGTAGCGCATTTTGAACTCGGAATCGGTCGAATCGAAGTGAAAGTTGTTTTTTTGTTGTAAAAGATTTTAACAAAAAAAGCATTATGCAAACCCGCGCCTATTGGAACGGAACGTTTTGCTGCAATTTTGAAAAGAATCGGTCCAGGACTTACCAAGATCCTAGCGGAGAAAGATTCCTGCGAACGCAGTTACATTTTTATTTATATAGATAGTTGTATACATGCATATCAAATGTATTAATCTGCTTCTTATATAGTGTAGATGTTCAACAGCACCTTGCCTCTTCATTGAGTTATAGTATATGCCTATCAGGTTTGCATACGATCAGCTGCAACTTGAGTGATCTACATTAAACATGCCTCAACTCTGTGCAGCCTCTATAAAAGTCTATATATTTTGACACATAGGTTAAGTTTATAAAAAGCATTAATTATATACGTGTACAAGCATATACATATCAGTGGTGTAGTCCTAAAAAATGAAGTGGGGGAACGCAAAAAATTAAGTGGGGGAACGCTTCATATTAGGCTTACAAATTTTTTTCTCAATTATTAGTTTATTGTTATTACAGTAGGCCTACTGCTGTACTACTGTACTATTTTCATTTGTCATTAGCTTTTATTTACAAGCCATTGAACACATACATGTATATAGGCTAAATATATCTGCGAAACTGCGAAAGGCTCCAGTAAGTAAGCAGCTGAAACTGTGAATCTTGAATTTTTTGTTTCCTCCCTGGAAAAAAGTGGGGGAACGGCGTTCCCCCGCGGAAAAAGTGGGGGAACGGCGTTCCCCCGCGTTCCCCCCACTACACCACTGATACATATATATATATAGGTCTATGCATATATATAATTATATATGTATATATTACACATATTATATATATATAGCCTACAAATCTACGATTGAGAATTAAGATTCCATAGATTATAGAGCATGAATATATAATATTATATATACAGGGTGCGCCAAAAAAAAGACCCCCTAATTTTTTTGCCAATATCTTGACAAAAATTAAAATTTTCGAAATGAAATTTTACAGTCTTAAAGACAATTCATATTTACACCAGATGTCCAGATTTCATTAAAATATTTTAAACAGAACAAAAGTTATGCCACTTTTAGTGAAGCCAACCACCGTTTTTTGACGATTCAAAAACCGGACGCAGCGAAAAGTGAAAAAATATCAATTCAATTACTCTGGCCAATATGTTGGCCAAAAGTAAGACTATCGAACTGAAATTTCACAGGCTTAAACACAATTCATATCTGCACATGATGACCAGATTTTATCAAAATATTTCAAGCGCAACGAAAGTTATACCACTTTTAGTGAGGCCACCCCACATTTTTTGACGTTTCAAAGACGTAACGCAACAAAAAGTAGCAAACACACGATTTTATTAAGTCTCATCTCAAATAAATGTTGTCAAATAGTCTTCATATTGCTATATGATCATTATTAATACTATTTAAGAAAGAAACAAGGTACCAGCGTAGCTGCACGTCACTGAGAAGGCACTTAGCAAGATGACAATTAAATTGGTAATTAAGGAATCTGTCAGATTAATCAACAGGTCCATCAAGAACTTTGCAAAGAGACTCAAAAGAAGTGTTGGCACTGGAGGTGGGCACATTGAACACAAATTGTGAAGCACTACCAAGTTCATTTGACAACAGTTATTTGATATGAGATCATGAGACTTAATAAAATCGTGTTTTTGCTACTTTTTGTTGCGTTTCGTTTCTGAATCGTCAAAAAACGGTGGGTGGTCCTACTAAAAGTGGTACAACGTTTGTTGTGTATGACCTATTTTGATGAAATCTGGCCATTTTGTGTAAAAAGGAATTGCCTTTAGGCCTGTAAAATTTCATTTTGAAATTCTTACTTTTGGCCAAGATATTGGCCAAAAACCTATTTTTTTGTTGCGTTTCGTTTTTGAATCGTCAAAAAACGGTGGGTGACCTCCCTAAAAGTGGCATAACTTTTGTTCTGTTTGAAATATTTTGATGAAATTACGCCATCATGTGTAAATAAGAATTGTCTATACGACTGCAAAATTTCATTTCGAGATTCTTACTTTTGGTCAAGATATTGGCAAAAAACCTAGGGGGGTCTTTTTTTGGCGCACCCTGTATATTCGCATGTAAATTATATACAAATATATAATTATAAAATTTACATATAAGCCCATGGCAAAGAGATTTCGGCGGAAAGTCACGTTCGTCTCTAGTGCAGCTGTAGGCCTATAATTATAGTATATATATATAATTATAGTATATATATATAAAATTATATATATATATATATATATATATATATATGCCAGCAGCAGACACCTGAATCTTCGATCGTTCGTATGTCATCTGCTGCAAGGAACATTTCCGGTGGCAGCATCTGATGTACTCTTGCTCTTCATGCCGTCGATGCTGCTGCTGCTGATGATGATGCTGATGCTACGGGTGATGATGACGACGACGACGACGTCGCGATTGACGATGATATAATTGGCGAACGCATGAACGACTGGAGTGGGGGGTGAGGGATGAGGGGTGAAGGGGTGAGAGGGTTTGTTCGGCACGAATCTTGCATTGCTTGAATGACTGACGGATATGAAGCAATAATATTTCAGATGATGTATAGCTATAGGCATATACATGTATAAGATCCGAATGCATGCATTGTATACGTATGCAGTAGTGAACGCCTGCCTACTTATCAAAAAAGCATTGCCACACATGTATAATTATAGAAACGCATTTCTACACAGTAATCTGAGCATAAATGAATCAATACGTTAACGTACATGTATGCATACATTATAGTATTTATGCGATATTATGAATGCTTAAGTAATGAATCTTAAACATGAATGCAATTTGTATTTGTATTTAGAAATTTATATAGCTCGATTTAGATTAGATCATTAAACTATATAGATCTAATTATAGTCAATGATAAACTAGTGTAGAAATGCAAACTGTCATTAACAGCAGAAAGATCGCCAGGTATAAGCCTATACTGTGGCTGTAGCCTATAGGCCTAACGTCGCCTGACAATTATCTTGTCGTATGTCCATTTTTTCAAAATCGAGTTTAGACTTGTTTTGTAGCAAAAAATTGTTTATCTTTCTTCACTGTTAACCGTTAGGAGATACGACGAATCGTTTTAAAGATATTCAACGAAAACTACTTGTCGTATGTCCATTTTCAGCATACACTTTGTCGTATCTCCTATTTTATTTTTGTCGTATCTCCAGTACCGCATCACGGTTAAAAGTGCATTGTCGTATGTCCAGAGAAAGCTCGTCGCTGATTGGACGATAAGGAGATA
>OX243813.1:27997734-28072734 GCA_945859605.1 Lumbricus rubellus | reverse complement strand
TATCAGGCTGACACCCCCATCCCCAAGACTCGAACACAGATTGTCTTGCTATTTGCCGAAGCAGCTCCACCAATGGAGTTCTAGTCAGCATGAGGGTCTTAAGAGCAATTAGTTCAACAACAGTAGGCTACTGTATGCTATACTATTATTGTTACATGCAGTCATATAGTAGTAATAAATACGTGGAGAGAAATAGGACGTATATTCGTCGTATAATAATGGTCTACAACAACAGTCCGTCGGTTATTTCAATTATTTCTTTCTATTCAAGATCAGATCCGGAAGCTCCGCCCAGTTGATGGACACGTGACTCGCCTAAGGCTTTAAAGAACAAGAAGCAAGAACATCCACTTCCGACAGAATTGACGCTCTTTGTTCCTCTTCTTCTTCGTCGCCCTCCACTGGCCTCCAGTCGTCGTTTTCATATCCGCCGTTTCCACAGTTGTCCACTAAGCACTTCCGTCCGTCACAGACGTTCTTCCACATCCGAGTTCATGCGACTCTGTCGACGTCCGACGTGCAAGTGACAGTTGCACCGAGTAAGATAAGATTTACAGTTATTAATAATTGTCATTTTCATCGCTAACATTTTCGCCGGTTTTAATATGGATATTTTATGATGATCGATTTGGCAGTCGTTGCTTATCGCACCCGATGCAACTGAGCAGTTCATTTTCAGTCGTCGAAGGGGAATTTGCATTTCGCGCCTGCGTGGCGTATCTAACGAGATTAAAGACAAGTTGGTGTCGAACGCCATCCGACGACGCGTCGAATGATCGTTTGATTTGATTCTTCGGGGCAGATGGCGTCGTGTATCGATTGTGTTTCGTTTGCTGGAAACCTGCTGTTCGTTATTAAACGAAAGAAAGACTGAGGCGAAATAGTTGAGTCGAAAGATTTCTACTTTCGTGACGGATTTATCGAGTCAAGTCCTCACCAACCGTCGACGAAAAAATAATAGCATTAAGCACGTAACTTATTAAAAATACAAATGACCTCCACTTCTTGTAGCGCCTATACATTATGATTATAGAGGAGATCATGAGTACTTACGTAGCGCAACAATCAATGCGGCGCTCACCTATATGCATAGGCTATTAAGTCACGGGCAGGGGCGGATCCAGAGGGCCGGCCAATCCGGCCATGGCCCTCCATCAGAAATGCCGATAGGACGTCCCCCCATCAGGTTTTAATAAGTTTTCGACCAACGGAGCGGGCAACGGTGAAAGTAGGATATGACTAAAAAACAGATAATCATCGTAGCATTTTCTTGGAAAAATGGTAGCCTACATGTTCAAGGCAGTTGGTCGATGAAATGACTAAAAAGTTCATCACCTACTATATATAAATATTTTATATGTAATATATTACATTATATTATATACGATATTATATATATATATATATATGATAGTATATATTACTTTATAATATATAACATATTTATATATAACATACATTATATTAAGTAGGCACATTATTACATATAAGCTTAATATGTATTTTGGCAGGGAAATTTGATATATTTTCAAGACATTTGGACCAACTGGCTAAAATAGGTCATCAGTTTTTTCAGCCAAAGATCAACGAAAATTTTCCGCCAAGTTGGGTCTAAAATTTCGCCCCCCCCCCCTTCCAAAAGTTTTGTATCCGCCTCTGGCTATGCATAGGCTATTAAGTCACGTGTCATATATCCTAACTAAATAAATCTTGGATGCTGGGAATGCTGCGCACATTTGGTAGGGCCTATTGTTGTTATTGCTGCTGTCCTTGATAATGTCTTTGGTGACGCTGTTGCTGTTGTTGTTGTTGTTGCTGCTGCTGCTGCTGCTGCTGCTGTTGCTTTGTCTTGTGTGAAAGATAAAGACGACTGAGACTGAGAGTGGCGGCAATTGACACATCAGTACGAAATCACGCTGTGGTCTATAAAAAAATATATTTATATAAAAATTATAGTCTCACACCAAAGACTAAGTCTACTAGAAGCCTGGTAACTTAACATCTATACACTGGAAGGCAGGTAGGTAGACCTATCATGCTACGCAAGTATTGACTGATGTAGCCAATTAGGTCTTATGGAAAGGCATATAATATGCAGCCACAATGTTATGCCTATAGGCCTCTACTATACGTGTATAGATGAGACTTGTGATTTCCGTTGGCTGGAGATTAAGGCGCCGCCGTCTCAAAGCAACACGAGTAAAGGTGCAGAAGCCCAACAGCATCAGCAGCATCATCAGCAACAGCCGCAGCAGCAGCAGCAGCAGAAGCATCATCATCAGCAACAGCAGGTAAAAAGTCACCAATGCTGAAGACCAAGTGCAGCTGGCGACTAATCAGATGTCTGACTTCAGAGCAGCAACAGGAGAGACAAGGAAACGATTCACTTGAAAAGATTGTGTGTGTGTGTGTTTATGTGTGTGTGCGTGCGTGCGTGTGTGTGTGTGTGTGTGTGTGTGTGTGTGTGTGTGTGTGTGTGTGAACGAGTATCGGCTATTGTTATTACCTGGGCGATATTCGGCGTTGTCTATTATAACAGATGAAGCCGGAAGTTGTTTCAGCAACAGTGACAGCACGAAGCAATTGAGATGAAAAGATGAGATGACTTGATGGAAGGAAGAAAAGAGAAAATGAAGAATCAGTCGTTGGCGACTATTGCCGACCAATGGACATTGGACAAGTAACAGAAAATCTTAAAGAAATAAACCCAACAGAAGTCGGCGCCCCCCCCCACACATACACACAAACACACGCACAGATACACACAAACACACCCAAACACATACACACAAAAACACACAAAAACACCCAAACACACTCAACCCGACAGACCCACCCACCCCCAACACATACACCTACACACATACCTGAGACACCTACACATACACACACCTACACGCACCTACACACACCTACACACACACACACACCTACAGTCCTACACACATACATACACACACATAGACACAACACCTACACACACACGTACATACACATGGACATAATATACATGCACACTGCAGCGACGAAGGGTAATAGGCAGATATGCTGAGCGACGAATGCTACACTGTAAGTGTAACAGTATAAAGACGATCTAATAATCACCGCTGTCTCACACAGACATAAAAAAATTCTGATTGTCATAAATCTTTCCCAGGATTGTGGTGGCATCGAGATTAAACTGGTGACTGACACTGGTCACTGACTGACACTGGTGATAGCACCCAATGCTTTCATTAAAGCTACTCTTGTTTATATGCCTGGATCTATGCAGCTTGCTTTGGTTTGTTTCGCCATGGAGTATATACATGTATTATGCTGTCAGAGCAAATCAATTGTCGTGACACAGATCTTTGGCCACCTGGCGGTTGCTGACAGATTGCTTTCGACGTCTTACAGAATGAAAGAGAGGGAAGCAGGAGGATTAAAGTGGAAGAGATGAGAATTAGAGGACAAAAAAGGAGAACTATTTCTAAGAGAAGGAAATAATATATGCATAAAAAGAGCAGAGGTTAATGACCGACCGAAGAAAGTGGGTTATAAGGAATTAAGAGAAGGGAATTAAAGAGAGACAGACACACAGACAGACAGACAGACAGACAGACAGACAGACAGACAGAAATACAGAGACAGACAGAGAGAGAGAGAGAGACGTTTGGAGGTGGGAGACATTGCAGCAGAAATTAGGAAGTGAAGGAGAATAGGAAAGTGGAAGCCAAGGAAGCTGAAAGATGGAAGAAGAAGGAAGAGCATAGGCTAATTAATTAATTATAAGTAAGGTAACACAATGCACTGTGATTGAGCATTTATAAGTAAATATTGTCTGATAGCTTAGCGGTATCGTCCTAAAATGGCGACTATTGCATGTATTCAACGTCGAATGCTTTTTATGGTTCTAGGACAAAATGGTAGCGGACAAAATGGTACGGACAAAATGGTATGGACAAAATGGTATTGGGACAAAATGGTATTGGACAAAATGGTACGGACAAAATGGCACGGACAAAATGGTATGAACAAAATGGTATGGGACAAAATGGTACTAGGACAAAATGGTACTGACAAAATGGTGCGGACAAAATGGTATGGACAAAATGGTAGCGGATAAAATGGTACTAGGACAAAATGGTACGGACAAAATGGCACGGACAAAATGGTATGGACAAAATGGTATGGACAAAATGGCACGGACAAAATGGTATGGACAAAATGGTACTTAGGGAATATAATATCAGACACATACCCTGTATGCAATCCGCTGTTTAGAAGGGAGCCAGTGTAAGATATCCCGCATATAAGATGAAACATGGCAATATTTTGGGATATGACCAACAAGTCGCGCCGCAGAGCGGAGGACTCGTTCCAGGCAGTCAATCCGGCCAGCCGGTAGTCCATAATAGAGGGTGCTACAGTAGTCAAGGCGGGAAACTACGAAAGAGTGAACAAGAGTAGAGGCAGCACTAAAAGACAGAGAGCGTGAGACCACCTTAAGCTGACGCAACTAGTAGCAACAGCTTCGGCATAGAATCATAGGCGTACGAGGCGGGGGTGCAGGGGGGGGCAATTGCCTCCCCAAATTCGGGCAAGTTTGGTGGTTTTTTCGGGCAAAAACCAAATGAAAAACTCAAATGACTAAAAAAAAAGGTCATCAACTTTTTTGGAGGATGAAATGGTATGATTTTCCCGAAAATTTTGGCCGACGTCTAAAAAAAAAAAAATTTCGTTTTTCGGGCAAACGCAAACCCGAACGACCAAAAAATCTTTTTTCGCGGATGGCTTTTTTCGGGCAGAAATTGAATCTTTGCCCCCCCCCACTGCTGAAATCTCCCGTACGCCTATGATGTTGTCCATACCATTTTGTCCGTGCCCTTTTGTCCATACCATTTTGTCCATACCATTTTGTCCGTGCCATTTTGTCCATACCATTTTGTCCATACCATTTTGTCCGTGCCATTTTGTCCGTACCATTTTGTCCTAGTACCATTTTATCCGCTACCATTTTGTCCATACCATTTTGTCCGCACCATTTTGTCCGTACCATTTTGTCCTAGTACCATTTTGTCCCATACCATTTTGTCCATACCATTTTGTCCGTGCCATTTTGTCCGTACCATTTTGTCCAATACCATTTTGTCCCAATACCATTTTGTCCATACCATTTTGTCCGCTACCATTTTGTCCGGTCACCCTTTTTATAGATCGAGGCTGATCATTAGTTAGTATCTATCTATCTATCTATCTATCTATCTATCTATCTATCTATCTATCTATCTATCTATCTGTCTGTCTGTCTGTCTGTCTGTCTGTCTGTCTGTATGTCTGTCCGTCCGTCCGTCCGTCCGTCCGTCCGTCCGTCCGTCCGTCCGTCCGTCCGTCCGTCCGTCCGTCCGTCTATCTATCTATCTATCTATCTATCTATCTATCTATCTATCTATCTATCTATCTATTTATTTTATAAGATATCAATATCGGAACTGCGGATCACGTCGTTCGTTGGGCAGAAAACTCTTTGAAGGTCGTCCCTATAGAATATATAGAATATAGAATATAGAATATAGATAGTCAGATAGTCCTATGCGTTGGAAGTTTTCGGTCGGTGGAGCATACATATCAGAGGAAGATGACGAGGAGCAATCGGTCTAATTAATTAAATTTCTATGGTCCGTGGGTGCGTTTTGTCTGTCTACGCTGTGTTCGGTGAGTGCGTTCTTCTCTTCCTTTCAACTCGATTCTCGACGACACGAAGCGCATGCGCATACACATCTCGGCATCTTAATTACATTGCGCACCGAATTTTGCCTGGAAAAAGGAAGAACTATATACTTCTCCTCCTCCTCCTTCTCCTCCTCCTCTTCTGTCTTCTCCTCCTCGTCCTTCTCTTCCTTCTCTTCCTCCTTCGAAGATCTGCTCCTGCTCCTCCTGCTCCTGCTGTTCCTCCTACTTTTCCTGCACCTGCTCCCCTTCCTCCTTTTCCTCCTACTTTTCCTCCTCTTCCTTAATTCTTCTCCTCCTGCTCCTCCTTTTCCTCCTCTTCCCTTTTCTCCTCCTGCTCCTCCTCCTCCTTTTTCTGCTCCTGCTCCTCTTCCTTCTATTTCTCCTCCTCGTCCTCTTCCTCCTCCTCCTGCTCCTCCATCTTATTAGTATAGGCGCGAAATTCGCTGCAGAGGCTAACTTTTCTAATAAAGACTAAAAACTTCTTATTGACGTAACGCAAATGAAGCAGAATTTCAGTTAAATTTCAATGATCAACAGTGTATGTCTAGAATATTAGTTAATTAAAGAATAGGCTGAATACTGAATAAGCTACCTGCCCCAACTGGCGAAAATGCGCAGTTAGCATGTTTTCAATTTATTGGTATACGTATTGCACGCAACTTCCTTTCTTATATTGTCGGGGAGGGGTGTGTCAAATCAAAATGCAACTAACCCACCTCTTCCCCCTCCCTTGATAGGCCTTGGTCGGGTCTGATCGTCAGTAGTAGCAAGGCTGGATAAATAATATTCAAGATCAATTCACACATCTCTGGACTATGTTATTATAGTCTATAGATCTATTCATGTATGTTTGAAACTAATTATAGTAAACAATAGTAAACAATGAGTGCAAAGTTCCAACTCTATGGCCAGGGTTTGATGAATTAATTGAACTGTTTAATCTATCTGGCAGGTAAATATATCTGTTAGTAATTTAGAACCGACTTGAGGCGGTTTCCCTATGGCAAATCGGGAATTTGGTTGAAACCAACCCCTTAGATATAAACTCACTAGAGGCCTATAGGCGTACTTGGACCAATTATAAGACATCTTGCTAACGTCTGGTTTGACAAATACTTCGATATTGTAGAGATTTTGCACTGTGTGGGTGTCTGTATGTGTGTCTGCCCTGCTCTGTATCTCTGCCTGTACCTATACCTTCAGCCTATCTACATCTTCAGCACATCTACATCTTCAGCACATCTACATCTTCAGCACATCTACATCTTCAGCACATCTACATCTTCAGCACATCTACATCTTCAGCACATCTACATCTTCAGCACATCTACATCTTCAGCACATCTACATCTTCAGCACATCTACATCTTCAGCACATCTACATCTTCAGCACATCTACATCTTCAGCACATCTACATCTTCAGCACATCTACATCTTCAGCACCTCTACTTGCTCAGCATACCTAGCCTATAGCCTACTTCTACATCTTCAGCGCATCTAGCCTACGCCGCCTATAGCCCACATCTACATCTTCAGCGCATCTAGCCTACGCCGCTTACAGCCCACATCTACATCTTCAGCACATCTACATCTTCAGCACATCTACATCTTCAGCACATCTACATCTTCAGCACATCTACATCTTCAGCACATCTACATCTTCAGCACATCTACATCTTCAGCACATCTACATCTTCAGCACATCTACTTGCTCAGCATACCTAGCCTATAGCCTACTTCTACATCTTCAGCGCATCTAGCCTACGCCGCCTATAGCCCACATCTACATCTTCAGCGCATCTAGCCTACGCCGCCTACAGCCCACATCTACATCTTCAGCACATCTACATCTTCAGCACATCTACATCTTCAGCACATCTACATCTTCAGCACATCTACATCTTCAGCACACATACAGGGTATATAAGTCCGCTCGTACGCTTGCTCGGGGCAGACGAATGGCCTGGTGAAGAACGCCTAAACCGCGTAGTAGTCAGGCTAAATGATCTGGCTTGACGGACGGTAAAACGTTCGTTGAGTGATACTGTTGTAGAGGGGGTAAATCCTGATCTGTGCCTCGAGAAGAACATCGGCCTCTTCAGGTATCCCTCTACAGGACTGGGGTTCGGTGCCTGACTACCGTAACCTAGCTGACGGACAAAGCTGCTTCGACGCTCGGACTCTTGCGCTGCAGTAGTCGCTGCTACTGACATTCCGATCTGTTGTTGCTGTCTGACCTTTCACTTTCTGCTGCAACTGACTTTCCGAATCTGGGCGCTATATCAATTACTGTTCTCTGATCGTGGCGCTACATAACTCGTGCTGTGAAACTGTGATTCTTCAATAAACTGTGATTCTTCAATGAGACGTGTTCAAGCCTAGTCGGCTAATCTTTAGTCTACCGCTAAAGTGGACTCCGCGGACTGCAAGGGTACCTGACGACAGGGGTTGGTACTGGTCATCCTGGGTCTTCGCCCAGCCCCCGTTCTCCACAAACTGGTCCCCGGAAGTGGGGTGATCTGAAAAATTCGTGGGACTGCTTCAAACTGCTTCCAGAATTCGCAGCACTTCTACGACCCCGGTGAAATTTCGACAGAACAGCAGCAATGTGGAACTCAGTGTTTGGTGGAACGGACGGAAATGCTGCTGACTTCCCAACGACTTCTTCACCCGCCGCTGGACGAGGAAGGGACGTTTTGGTCGACTACGAAGTCGAGTCCAGCCGTTTCCTCGAGAAAATCGACTTCGACGATGCGCCGAAGAAGGATCGCAAAGCTATGCTGATTGCGGAAAGAGACGTTAGCGGGTTGGAGTCGAAAGTCATGGAGAATGTCAGTCGCATGGTCGGTGAAAAGAGGAATCCTGTGAAGCCCGGAAAATTCGATGGAACCGGATCCCTCGAATCGTTCTTGGCACAATTCGACGTGTGCGCAAGACACAACCGATGGACTGCAGCCGACAAAGTCGACTTCCTCCGTTGTTCCTTGGAGAAGGCAGCAACGCAGCTGTTATGGGATTTCGGGGCCCGGACGGACGTCACGTACGAACAACTCGTCGAGAGACTGCGTCAACGCTACGGGTCGGAGGGTCAAGCCGAGACCTTCCGAGCGCAACTCTATTATCGCCGACAGAGAGCCGATGAGACTCTTGGTGATCTGCTTCACGACATCCGGAGACTCGTCGTCCTTGCTTACCCGGTGCCGTCCAGCGAAACGACCGAAATCCTTGCGAAGGACGCCTTCCTCGAAGCGATCCGCGACCGGGAATTGTCACTAAAGGTGAGAGAACGTGAACCTAAGACCATCGACGAGGCGTATCGAACGGCTCTACGCCTCGCCGCGTATCAGCAAACGGCGGACTTGGACGATCGTCGGAGACCTGCCAATCGAGTGCGAGGGTCTCAGGAAGTCGACGCCGGTGGACAGCTCCAGTCTCAATTGGACAGCTTCTTCGCGGCGCAGCGTAAGTGGCAACAGGACATGGAAGGAAGAATCTGCCGACAGCTGGACGAGATTCGAGGCTCGTATCGCACGAGTTTCAACGCCGAACCGGCTGTTCCACGGACGGTTCCATCTACCGTTCCCACTCCTCCTCCTCCTTCGCAAGGGAACGCACCAGGTAGTCCCGGGCGCGGGATAACCTGCTTCAACTGTGGACGGGTCGGTCACGTGGCTCGCCGGTGCCGCCAGCGCCAGCAGTTCTTCAACCGCCGTGACGACGCAGCCACCTCGGACCCACCGACGTCCGAGCAGAATGGGACGACCGTCACCAACCACACGACGAGAGACAGAGCAACGGGCGTAACGAACAACGCGATCTACATCCGTGGAACGATCAACGGACAGCAAAGAACATGCCTAGTGGACACTGGGTCGGAGGTAAGCCTGGTTCCCTCTGCTGATGTTGATGGTCTGCCGCTTCAGCCTAGTAACCGCATTCTTTTGGCTGCTAATGGAACACAGATTAGAGTCTTGGGTCAGATTGATGTTCCGATTAAGATTTCCAGAGGGTTCTCTATTGATACGGGCTTTCTTGTCTCTGACCAGATAGGCGAACCAATGCTTGGGATGGACTGGTTGAGGCAGCATCGTTGTCGCTTGGGTTTTGGTCAGGGCGCACTCTTCATTGGTCGGCGCCGCATTCCTCTGGTTAAGGGTAATGGCTCGCTTTGGTGTCGCAGGGTGATGGTTGCGGAGGAGACTACAATTCTTCCTCGATCCCAGAGCGATGTTTCTTGTAAGACGCAATATCGGGATTTGACAACTTCTGCCCAGGCGTGGATGACCGAATCGAAGGAAATCCAACCCGGTTTGCATGTGGCCCGAGTTGTGATGAATGACGATGCTAATAGGGCGTGTATTAGGGTTGTAAACTTGAATGAATATCCTGCTATGTTGACTGTCGATCAAATGTTGGGTGACTTACACCCCGTGGAGGTCGAGGTAAGGGAGGAAGCGGAACGACAGACGAATTCCCCTAATGAAACTCATTTGGTCGAAAAGTTGATGGAGGAGATTTCTGAGGATGTTCCGGTAGAAACAAAGGAGACACTGAAGGAGTTTTTGGTCAAGTACGAAGGGATTTTCTCGACCACGGACCATGACCTGGGGAGGACCACGATCTCTCAGCACAGGATTGACACCGGAGACTCTCGTCTTGTGAGACAACCCTTGAGGAGGCAGCCGCTTCCGTATCAGGCCGCCATTGATGCAGAACTGGATCAGATGTTGTCGACTGGTGTTGTGGAACCTGCTCTTGGTGAATGTTCGGCAAATGTGGTGCTCGCCAAGGAGATAGATAGATCTTTACGGTCTCGGAATGGTTACGGCAAATCTATAAGGCCTAATCTGACAGGGAAGGATTCCTATCCTTTTCCTAGAACCGATGCCTTCGTTGATGCCCTTTCTCATACTGCGTGGCTTAGAACTCTTGACTTGCGATATGGATGTCTCCAGAGAACGATTGGTCTCGCTCATGTGAATAGGAACGGTCTGTCTACCTGTAGGCTGATTGTGAATCATGGACTTGTGCTCTTTGACCCCGGAGGATATCGATCTGATTTTGTTCGACTGATTCGAGAGAGACCCGCTGGTCTGTTTTACGTTGCGGAGCTGTCCGAAAGATTCGCGAAGGCCTACGGCGTGGCTCGCCAAAGCCTTAAGAGGAACGCTGAGAGGCGCAAACACAGCTACGACTTGCGAGTACGGCCGGCAAGATTCGAAGAAGGCGATTGGGTTTACTACTTCAGTCCACGGAAGTTTGTGGGTCGTAGCCCAAAATTCCAGCGTAATTTCACGGGTCCCTACATGATACAGAGAGCGTGCGGTCCGGTCAACTACCTCCTCCAAAGGTCGCCGAAGGCTAAGCCCTTCGTGTCTCACGTTGACAAACTCCGTCACTGCTATGGGCGGACAAAGGGACAGTGGAGTGAGCCGGCTACCAGGATGACCGATGAACCAGCTATCGAGGCAGCAGACAAAACCACAGCTCCTCCAAGCCGTCGGCCACGTCACCGTTGGAAGCGTTCACCTACAACGGAATCGCCTGCCACACCCGCCGAAGCTAACGGCGGCACGACAGCTTTTGCCGTCGATCGGCCACAAGACAGGACGCTGGATAAGAAGGCGCGAGGAAGAGATGTCTACGAGGGAGACCCGGACGGAACTACGACCGGTTCAAGCCGACCTCGTCGCAACCCTCGCCGACCAGTCCGTTTTCAGTAAGGAGTTTGAGGCGGACGGCGCAAGTCTCGTCGTCGGTGCGCACAAGAATCCTTGTCGGCGCACGAGTCTGCGTCCGCAGGCGTCCCTCTTCGTCTGCACGCAAGCTTCCTCCTCGTCAGCGCACGTTCCTCTGCATCGTCGGCGCCGTTCCTTCTTCGTGCGCGCAAGTCAGCGCGCAAGGTTCTTCTACGTGCGCGCAAGTCTGCGCGCAAGGTTCTTCTTCGAGCGCGCAAGGTTCTTCCACGTGCGCGCAAGTCAGCGCGCAAGGTTCTTCTACGTGCGCGCAAGTCAGCGCGCAAGGTCTTCCACGTGCGCGCAAGTCAGCGCGCAAGGTTCTTCTACGGGCGCGCAAGTCAGCGCGTTTGGGTCCCCCGTGAGCACTTCTGGCCTGCGCACATCTACATCTTCAGCACATCTACATCTTCAGCACATCTACATCTTCAGCACATCTACATCTTCAGCACATCTACATCTTCAGCACATCTACATCTTCAGCGCATCCAGTCTACCCCGCCTACGGCCTACGACCATAGCCCCGCCTACTAGGACGCTGCATCCTCGGCGCAGTCAGTGCTGCCCTCATTCGCAGCTAGTTCCTGGAAGTGCGCACGTCCACGGTTTCTCGTATCGGGCCGTCCTCGGAAACTCGTCAGCAGTCAGCCGTGGAAATGGAAGCTAAGAGCGTGGTTCGATGCTCGGTCTGTGGACAAGTCTTCTCCGGTCCGTATGCCGCTCGATCGAGATGGAGGCACGAAAAGAATTGCCGACCGTACCGGGTGAGACGCGTCAAGGGCGTTTCTTCTGCACCCGCCGCGGCGGGTTCGGTCAGCGCCGCTTCGCCCTCGGCGGCTGTCTCCGCGACGGTGGAACCCACCAGCAGCAGCGACCTGGTTCCTACGAAACTGCTGGGAACGTTTGACAGTTCGGACGATGACGCGTGTGGGTTTGATATCTGTTCACTTCTGAACGTTCCGGATCCCGTGCTGGACAAAGTCTTGGGCCCTACGATGACGCAGGCAGAGATGGCCAGCATCGTTCGTCGCGGATGTGAACTAGCGACCATCGTGTCGGCGGAATGTTTCGTCGAGCTACTCTCCATGGAATTCCCTCACTGGACCCCCGACCTTCTCCTCGGCGTCTACCAGGGGTGCCTTCCCCCTGCCTTACCCCCAGCGTTGCTGCCATCCGACGTAATCTGGATCGACGACGAACCGAACGACGATGGACCAATCAAAGATGAACCGACCGATAAATGAACTGACCTACAGATGAACCGACCTGAACCTTCTTCGCTGGACCAGGGACAGTGGACAACGGAATTCTAACGAAAGAAAGGGGACCTTGCTAAGGTGACTTTAAAAGTTCTGTTAGATGGTTGTGGTCTACGGGGTTACTGTGGGACCGTTAATTGTGATGAGGGACTGTTCGTCCCACATTGTTTTAGTCTTGCGGGTATGATTATTGTTGTGTTTAAAATCCACCGATAACGAACAGTAACGTTTTAATTGTAGCTGATAGAAGGGCAAATCGCACCGGACAGTCGGCCTTTACGGGATATCCCGCATGTGAGACTTGTAAACAATGCGCCGATGCTTAATTAGCACCGTTCCTATAATCCTTCGTGAATAGCCAACTGCTAATTTGCTCTGGAACGATTTAGTTTTATGTGATACCCTATATGTGTGAATCCTACGAATAATGCGAACATTATTGATTGAATTTAACGGACTAGGTTATCAGAAACCCTATTGGGTGCGATTTTCTTTTTATGAGCGACGCGCTCTAGCATTTTAACATGCCGATGCTTATTTAGCGCCTTTATGATGTAGATCTAATTCTTTACGAATAACCAATTGTTATGTGATCAGAACCCAGTGGGTGCGATTCTGTTTTATGTGATATTCGGCGTACCGAAGTTATGTGAGTCTATGAGCGATCTGCCTTAACATTTTAGCATGTGTTGACGCTTCCTTTAAACTGTGCACGTACAATGCCGCTATATAACATTAGTTTTGCGAATGACTTTCGGTGTGTAAACTTAATTCCTTGCGGAAGAATTTATTTTGTGCGATTGTTATCCAGGAACAATGAAAAATGAACAGTAGTTTAATTGTATACATGAATCGGATTATAGCACGTTATTTGAACATTCGTATTGAACTGAACAATATTTCGTGCATTGAACTTTGACCGCGCATTATTGACATTGCAGTAGACCGATGCTTAGTCGAATTTTGGGGACAGTGCCTTGCTCCTTTCTCCCCAAAGTGGAATTGGGGACTGTTTGTGGGGGAGCCGTGTAGAGATTTTGCACTGTGTGGGTGTCTGTATGTGTGTCTGCCCTGCTCTGTATCTCTGCCTGTACCTATACCTTCAGCCTATCTACATCTTCAGCACATCTACATCTTCAGCACATCTACATCTTCAGCACATCTACATCTTCAGCACATCTACATCTTCAGCACATCTACATCTTCAGCACATCTACATCTTCAGCACATCTACATCTTCAGCACATCTACATCTTCAGCACATCTACATCTTCAGCACATCTACATCTTCAGCACATCTACATCTTCAGCACATCTACATCTTCAGCACCTCTACTTGCTCAGCATACCTAGCCTATAGCCTACTTCTACATCTTCAGCGCATCTAGCCTACGCCGCCTATAGCCCACATCTACATCTTCAGCGCATCTAGCCTACGCCGCTTACAGCCCACATCTACATCTTCAGCACATCTACATCTTCAGCACATCTACATCTTCAGCACATCTACATCTTCAGCACATCTACATCTTCAGCACATCTACATCTTCAGCACATCTACATCTTCAGCACATCTACTTGCTCAGCATACCTAGCCTATAGCCTACTTCTACATCTTCAGCGCATCTAGCCTACGCCGCCTATAGCCCACATCTACATCTTCAGCGCATCTAGCCTACGCCGCCTACAGCCCACATCTACATCTTCAGCACATCTACATCTTCAGCACATCTACATCTTCAGCACATCTACATCTTCAGCACATCTACATCTTCAGCACACATACAGGGTATATAAGTCCGCTCGTACGCTTGCTCGGGGCAGACGAATGGCCTGGTGAAGAACGCCTAAACCGCGTAGTAGTCAGGCTAAATGATCTGGCTTGACGGACGGTAAAACGTTCGTTGAGTGATACTGTTGTAGAGGGGGTAAATCCTGATCTGTGCCTCGAGAAGAACATCGGCCTCTTCAGGTATCCCTCTACAGGACTGGGGTTCGGTGCCTGACTACCGTAACCTAGCTGACGGACAAAGCTGCTTCGACGCTCGGACTCTTGCGCTGCAGTAGTCGCTGCTACTGACATTCCGATCTGTTGTTGCTGTCTGACCTTTCACTTTCTGCTGCAACTGACTTTCCGAATCTGGGCGCTATATCAATTACTGTTCTCTGATCGTGGCGCTACATAACTCGTGCTGTGAAACTGTGATTCTTCAATAAACTGTGATTCTTCAATGAGACGTGTTCAAGCCTAGTCGGCTAATCTTTAGTCTACCGCTAAAGTGGACTCCGCGGACTGCAAGGGTACCTGACGACAGGGGTTGGTACTGGTCATCCTGGGTCTTCGCCCAGCCCCCGTTCTCCACAATATGAATTCATTCTTTCCCCAATTGTTCGCGACCGACCTGCCCTTTTATTCAGCCAAAGTTCTGCCCTCCATTGCTACTTGGCTCGCAGGCCACTGAATACACAAAAGACCCAACCCGTCGTAGATACATGTATATAGCCCCTTAGCTGCTGCAAGTATTTGATAAACTTTGGCAGACTATGTCTTTCAGCCCCCACCACCACCCCACTAACTCATGTCTGGGGCTCCCACGAGAGGAACACGTGACCGAGAACTTCAAACAGCAACCCCTACATTGGAACTCGTCATCTTGGCCCAGTATCACAAAAGGCGCCCACAGACCGACACACCAAGCTACCGACCGACCGACATACACACAGTCGGTGAGTGCAACGTGTAATATACCACAATCTTCTTTTCGTTGTTGAAACGAAGAAACCGTTTCTTCGTTTTAATTTTCCATTTCGAAATGGCTTTGGAGGTGAATCGTTCAGCGCAGCAGCAGCAGCTGAGGTTGCACAAGGTGCTCGTATCTGACGAGATCGATGATGGATGTCTTGACATCCTACGATCCATCGAAATCGAAGTGATCAGAAAAACGAAGATCAACCAACAAGAACTCGTACAAGAGATACGCGTACGTATACACATGTATATATACACACATATTATATATATATATATATATATATATATATATATATATATATATATATATATATATATATATCGAGCGCCTCTCAGTAGGCTTCTCGAAGAGGCGCTATATAAGTTTTCGGAATGAATGAATGAAATATAATGCACAACACACCTTTGCAGCTGCTGCACCTCATAAATATAAATTAAACTATTAAAACATACGTACAGGCGAATGATTGGTCTATAATAGTAGGTATTATTATGGTGATATATTATATAGGCCTATATATGGTGATAATGTTATACAAGACGTCTCGGCTTCGGCCCTCTTAGGACCCTCCCTTTGAGTCTGCTTTTCGCTGTAACCTATTCCATTATTTTGTCAAAACCGATCAACATGTACAAATGTACATAGCAATTTAAGACTGCAATTAATATGTCACTGGAAACTCATCATTGTCACTCTGTCATCAGCAAACTGCACACTAAAGAGATGCATGATCTTTACTCTACAAATACATGCATTACATAGGCTATAATAAAGGATTCCCATGTGTGTGTGAATGTGTGCCTCGCGTGAGTCGTGTTTGTTGTGTGTTCAAGGACTACGATGGTCTGATCGTGAGGTCGAGAAGCAAGGTGACGGCGGAAGTGATCGAAGCCGCATTGAATCTGAAGATCATTGGTCGAGCTGGAACAGGACTGGACAACATCGATGTGGAAGCAGCCAACAAGAAAGGCATCACTGTCATCAAGTCAGTCTATATAGGTGTCAAACACATCATCATCATCATCATCGTCATCATCATCGTCATCGTCATCGTCGTCGTCGTCGTCGTCATCGTCGTCGTCGTCACCATCACCATCACCATCATCATTGGTATCCTCTGCTCTTGACGGGAGGTCTGTTTTTTATGGATTGTTCAGAGATCATTTTCATCGTCCAATCGCGGTGTATGTGTGTGTGTGTGTGTGTGTGTGTGTGTGTGTGTGTGTGTGTATGTGTGTGTGTGTGTTGCTGTGTGTTGGATTTACGATAGCCTATGTAGAACCAGTCGTTGTACAAATGTACGCCTGACAATAATGTACTGTGTGCCTATGTTTTACAATGCAACAACACGATGCGTTGTCTTTTGTGAGTTTAGTTCTCCTGGAGGCAACACTCTGAGTGCAGCAGAACTCGCATGCACACTGATTCTTGCCGTCACCAGGTAACCATGCATCATCAATTCATCATCAATGTATACTCTCTAATTTACATATGTATATACCGTACATATAACATAGGAGCATGCAGCCCCTTATTAAGCTAAATCTGAGGCAGCAACGGTTATGAAGAGTTCCCACTTTTATTTCTCCAGTCTCTCGGCATGTGTATGATGTGAATGATGCGAGTGGCCAGTGCTCTCCCTCGCCGACTCCTCTTCACACAAACCGCAGTGCCCTGTGAATGCAGCCTACTCATGATTGGAGCCAATTACTCATGAGTTGTTAGTAGGAACGTAGGTTAAGCTGAACTCTTGAACCAAGTTTCTGCTTAGCGCAGATTTAGTCCCTCATTCTTTTGACTGACAATCTATCTAGCCCACATTATATATATATATATGTGTGTATGTATGTGTGTATATATATATATATTATATATACATATATAATGTACGGTTAGCATAAAAATAGGCGCACACAGTCACACCACACACATACACACACACACACACACACACACACACACACACACGCACACACAGTCACACACACAAACACACACAAACACACGAAGGCTTAGCGGTAGTTAGCGTATTGATTATAATTATCAGTTTTGTTGACAAATCGTGCTAACTGTTAGCATTATTATATATGAAGTAGGGCCTAGACACTGTAGGCTAGGCCGTATAATACAAATGATTTACAAATTTAACCTGTGAGGCCTACGATTATAATTAATTCCAGACACGTGGCACAAGGCACTCAGTATGTTCGATCTAAAGAATGGAATAAGAAGAATCTTCTCGTTGGAAACGAAGTGAATGGAAAAACTCTCGCGATAATTGGTCTCGGTAGAATTGGAAGAGAAGTCGCCGTACGCATGCAAGCTTTCGGAATGAAGGTAGTTTTGTTTATAGCTTTATTCCATAGGTGGCGTCTTGTACGTCGCATTCATGCATAGTTGTTCGCCAGATTGCGACACCTATTAATACGCCAGACCGTTAATATGCCATGCCATGGTAGACCTAGGCCTATAATTATTTTGTGAAGACTAAGAATAAGAATAATTCCGGGGTCATTAAATTATTTGCTCCAGTTATTTCAACAATTTTATTTTTGCAAAGTCACATTGCTCCTCCAGCTGTTGTTGGAATGAAGCTAAAGTTCTGGTTCGTTAGACTAGGCTTAATAGCCTAAAATAGGCCAATCATCCGGCGGATATCAGGTAACCTAACCTAGCTAAGCCTACCTACTGCCTATTTAATGCTCCAGTGATGCGATGGCAGCCCTGAATATTTAGGCATTTAGTAGGCCAACTTTCACAAGATAGGCCTACTATAGACCCAGCTTTTCATGCGCAAACTTTTAAACTCTTAGGCCTAAACCGTGGCAGATGGGCGTGGTCATCAAGCTGCGCTTGAGTGAGTAGACCTGGGCCTAGGCTACTAACTGATCGCTATGCGATCGCATGAAATCAAAGCGTCTGTTGGGCCTAATATAGATACTGCAGACTTAACCTGTGGAATGCCGAATATTCGTCTCAGGCAGGCCTACCAAAACAGGTTTTAGCAACGGATCACCGTTATCAGCGCTCATGAATAAGCTGGTGCCCTGTACTTGGCTTTCGTTTGACGTTTTAGAAGTTTGGAGATTAGGCTACGATTAGACTGACTGCAATATATGTTTTGAGGTCAAAGGTAGGCCTAGGCCTACATAGTCTGTGGTTAGAAACTACAATGTTAGTTGTGTGTACATTTGCAGACTATAGGCTATGATCCTATTCTCGGTGCAAACGATAGTCGTGCGTTTGGTGTTGAATGGCTGCCACTAGAAGAGATTTGGCCCAAAGCCGACTTCATTACTCTTCACACGCCACTCATGAAAGAAACTCATCGTAAGTTACAATGATGACAAATGTATTTCCTAGCGCTTGTAAACCGTGGTCCCACATGGTCTAGTGGTTAGGATTCCAGCCTTTCACGTTGGCGGCCCGGGTTCGATCCCCGGTGTGGGAACAATAATTTTGAAATAAACCTGGTTGTAAATTTAAATAACTTCTTGCATTGTTAATTGTAATCCAGGCATTTTTTTATCTATGCTATTGATCTTAAACACATGGAGATAAATTAAGTTCAGGAATAACCTTATGCCATTGGCCAAGGCGATTAGGCCTACATACGTATACTTGCTTCTCGATTCAGCTGATGTAGTATTGTAGTAATTAATTACCACACAGTGATGTTGCAGCTGAGTTTTTGGAAATAAGAAACTGTAACCACAGAAAAGATCAAGCATAACTACACTTTATATATTATGTTGTAATTTAGCATCAATTTAACTATGAGCAATGTGGCTCGGGCTTACCATAGGCTGCTACACAAGCTGTTGCCCTCTGAATTAATGTTTATACTTGAGTTTTTAATCATTATCGGATGCGACAATTCAAATTCTTTTAATGAATACTCTTAATTCTAGAATGCTATTCTTAAAGTGAAGTAAAATAATATTGGCTGATGCAAAGATTTCTTGCAATCTGAAATGAAATTGTTGTCTGATTGTACGAATGCTCGACTAGTAGCAGGTACAAAATTTGTTTTCTGTGACCATTTCTCGTGTAGATCTGATCAACGCTGAAGTGCTGAAGAAGTGTCGACGTGGCGTGCGAATCGTCAACTGCGCTCGTGGTGGGATAGTGGATGAGGAAGCGCTGCTGGAATCGTTGCAGAGCGGTCATTGCGCTGGTGCTGGTCTTGATGTCTTTGAACAGGTAGTAGACCATAAAAATTATCATGAACTGCTTTCTTCTGCCTGTTATCCTATTTTCCTGTTGCTTTATTAATGGGATGGGGTTGCATGTTGGTATGTTCAGTGCTTTGTGAGAGGAGGGTCACAGGTTCGAATCCATCTAAAGCCACTGTGCAGCAACTTTGGACATGTTGCTCGCCTATGATTGTCTCCTTTGCTCCTTACATCAAGATCGAAGCTTACCACACAGGATTCGCAACCTGGCTGGGACATCTTAGTGTAAGAAATGATGAGTAGTGTGGAGCGCTTTCTGAGTAGCCCCTTAAAGCGGCGCTATGACAAGTGCACATACATATTACCATAGAATGTCACTTAAGAATATAGCCATCCTCTTTAAACGCGTGGTATGGTATTAGTAACCTACCTGTGCCGTGGTAATTGATGGCTGATGAGATTTTTCCTTTGTCTTGTTTTAGGAACCACCCACCTGTGAAGCGCTCGTCAATCATCCATGCGTGACCTGCACGCCACACCTCGGAGCCAGCACAGTGGAGGCTCAAAAAAGAGTGGCAGAGGACATTGCCACAGAGTTTGCTGCTTTTGCCAGAGGCTCCGTTCCAAAGGGTGTCGTTCAAAGTTCATAATCATGGTGACAAATTGCATTTTTCTCATCTTTTCTATTCAAGAATGTTCAGCGTTTTCTTTTATTTCTCCGCCGTAAGTTATTTGTTTTGTATCTATAAGTAGAAGTAGAGCATTAGTTGTCTTACCTTACCTTAGTGTTTACCTTGCCTTAGTGTTTACCTTACCTTAGTGTTTACCTTACCTTAGTGTTTGCCTTACCTTAGTTGTCTTGCCTTATCTTAGGGTTTACCTTACCTTGATGTTTACCTTACCTTAGTGTTTAGTTATGACTGTTTCCTGCTTTTAGTAATACTTGATTGTGTTGCCCTGCATATAATAGTCTTTGTGTCAGAGCTCGTTCTTAGCAGATATCTACAATAAACCTGTACACCGCTGTAAAGACCGGACTTAGTCCTACATTACTCAGTGCCGGCGCTAGCACCCCCCACGCCCCCCATTTGGGGGGGGGGCCCCCGAGTTTGAAGGGGCCCCCAGGGGGCCCCAAATTTAGCTGGTCATTATGCCTATTTGTGACTGTATATAGTTTGAAGGGGCCCCCAGGGGTCCCCCAAATTTAGCTGGTCTTTATGCCTAATTGTGACTGTATATTTCTTAAACCGGCGCATTTATTTGAGGCCCCAGATCCGGTCTGGTGCATGCCTCAACTAACCATACGGCACTGCCATAGCAGACCTAATTCAAACGTCATACCGGCCATACTGATTTTGGACGTAATTAAAGCAATTTAAACTAACTCAGGCAGTTTCATCCACTTTCTCAAACACAACATTTATAAATTGTAACTTATTGTAATTGCTAATTGGATGAGGCTCCAAAATAAAACCTGCGTGAGGCCCAAACCTTAAACCCTGTGTAGGGTTCCAGATGTCCATGGTACGTGTCTGATCTTAAGTTTGCAAGGGGCCTCAAATGTAGCTGGTAATTATACCTTTCATGACGGTTCTATCCTGATTCCTGAAACCACGCAAATCGGACAAATTTAAACAATGGAGAGGGGACACTCTGAAGTCCTAAACCACGACTAGCCTAACAGCATTAAAAATGAGCAATTTTTAAAAGATGACCGCTTAAAATTTTACAATTAGGCCTACTACGTGGAAATTTAACAAAATTTAACAATTGGGAGGGGACATTTATTGATGTCTTACAGCACTTAGCCTATGAGAAATTTTGCTGAGATGACAACTCAAGGTATGGGGGCCTCAAGTTTTATTTGGGGGGGGGGCCCCGGTACCCTAGCGCCGGCACTGACATTACTTGCATCATTCATTGGTTTGTTCTTCTATTAAGGTCTGCCGAAAGATTCGGATGATCGAGTAATCTCCGTTCTCGTGTTTCAAGTTTTACATCTGCTGCCAAGAAAATTCCATGTCTCTTTCTGCTGCAAGGAATGCAAATGCAGCAGTTAACCTTTGAACTGGAGACGTGTTTACATTTGCGCTTAGCAATGATCTCGACAAAAGAATGGAACTTTTCATTAACAAATTTTGAACAAAAACCATGCAACTGATGCAGTTAGAATTTCATGTGGTAAACATTTATCATCCTTAAATTTTTCTTGTTGCATTTTACATTGTAGCAATTGCGGAATTTGAAAACATTCTGGCGAGAGTGATGATTATGCTAATGTGATGATAATGCTAATGCTAATGTGATGATAATGCTAATGAGAACTGCGGTAATGATAATGAAACAGAGACGTTGGAAATACATTGGTCAGTTACGTAGCTCAGTAGGTGACATAATTCTAATACTGATGGTGGTTGAAATAATTATGTATTCTGTTAAAGTAAAAACCGAGATATATCTGACGATGGTGAATTTATGCCCCATGCGATAAGGATGATAAAAGTAAGTAAGTAAGATGATGACAATGGTAATATTTCTTTCTTAGTGTATGAAACATTATGCCGCAACAATACCTGCTGTGCTATGAAGAATGTCTGTAAACTTCACAAAATAATGCTTGTGATTGCATTAATGATAACTAGGCCTACAGTTCTGGTGTAAAACCAACTGTCTTTCTATTCAGGACCAACCAAGTCCAGTTTGCTTGTACCTCCATCATGGAAAGCCGTGCTCTATACAGATAGACCAGATGATCTGGAATGACATCCCTCTTGAGTTGTGCTTGTAGTACCCTGAGTCACTCTCCGATTCATTTTACAATCTACATGCATAATTTGTGGTGCACGGTTGTGTACGGGTAGGCTATGTTCGGTGTCTTGGAGCCGGAAGGTTGCAGGTTCGAATCCACCTAAAGCTGTGTAGGGACCCTGGCAAGTTCTTCACTCGCAATTTTTCAAGTGCCTCGGTGTGAAACTCCAATTGAGTGTCTGTGCTGTCTTTGGGAGCGCCTCTGAGTATCAATCTGAAGGTGTGCTGTGACAAGTGCTCAAACATATATGCATACATATCATACATGCATACATGCATACATACATAAGCACTTGAAAACTGTTTGGTTTAGCCTTGCTGGAGTCTTAACACGGGAGCACCTGTGTGTATGCGTGTGTGTGTGTGGATTATTCAAAATTCACAATTTTAAGTTTTGAGTGAAGGACCTGTGTGAAGAGAGACGTCAGGAGCTAAAGCAAATTTTATTTCACAGAAAACGACAGCACAATAATAAGGTAAAATAATTTTTTTAAATTAGCATTCTCAGGACATAAATCTTGCTTATCATACAAGTCAAAAACAAATATTCCAAGTTTCTTTTAACACACAATATATTTAATAAAATTATTTGCATAGGCTACATACATGCATAATAGGTCATTCTGCTCATTTCTAAACTTGCTTTTGATGCCCGGCGTTGCTCGGGAATTTCTGTTTTTCGCTCCACCCACAGAGTCTGGGGTGGGGTGGTCCTGTGATTTATATTGAAAGAATATAATGTGAGTATGAGCGATAAAATCATAAATCACGATGCGCAAGCAGCTAAAGGTAATCTATTTACCACATTGTAGGCCATATTGTGTGCAAACAGCTTCGTGAAGACGGCTGGCTTAGCCAGAATAAATAATTAGGCCGGATACTGGATTGTCTGAAGGCTGGTGGTTCATACTTTGACAGATGTCGTCGGCTACCAATTTATCAGTCTGCTACTCTGCTTGACTGCTTCACTGCCTCCTATCGCCATTTTGTCTGACTGGAATAATGCTAATTTTTTAGTAAGATAAGAATGGAGATATTTTGAAGAAATTGCGTAACACAACAGTGTTTAGGATGGCGTTGGCTTTGAACTTTCGTGGAATTTTGTGTACGTTTTTGCGATCGGCCGTCGTTGTGCTTTTCGTATTTGCTCTCTTACCACCAGTCGGTTTTTCTAAAGCTTCAAGTGCGCGAGTTACCGATGTGGGTTTACCGAGTCATGGAAAGTGCGAACCTATTACTATACCTCTGTGTAAGGATATTCAGTATAATGAAACGATAATGCCGAATTTGATGAATCATCAAAGACAAGACGACGCTGGGCTCGAAGTGCACCAGTTTTATCCGTTGGTGAAAGTGCAGTGCAGTCCCTACCTCAAGTTCTTTCTTTGCACAGTATACGTCCCAGTCTGCACACTTCTCGAATATCCAGTTCCACCATGTCGGAATCTATGCATGCAGGCGAGAAAAGGATGTGAAAAGCTTATGAACAAGTTCGGGTTTCAGTGGCCTGAGAATCTTGAATGCAGTCGCTTTCCGTTGGCAGACCTTTGCGTTGGAGAGAATCGAACAGATGACAATCATGACTTAATTATTGATGAACATGATGATGCTGATCATAATCTCGATCAGCACTTGAATAAATCATTCTCCGGCCATGGTGGCAATTTTGGATACGAATGCCCCACATCGTTTAAGGTATCAGAAGGACTAAACTACAAAGTGCATATTGGTGAAGATGAAATACCGAACTGTGGAATGCCATGTTCAGCAGAAGATGATGTGTTCTTTGGACCTTACAAACGAAAGTTTGCATGGTATTTAGTCGGTGTTTCTTCATGTGCATGCATTGTGTCAACGTTGTTCACTGTTGCAACTTTCTTGATTGACATGCAACGATTTCGCTACCCCCAGCGTCCAATAATCTTTATATCGGCATGCTACTGCATCGTGGCAATGGCTTACATTGTTGGATTTGTGGTTGGAGATGAGGTGGCCTGTACTGGGCCATATCCACCTTCTCCACACGAGCCAGCCATGAACGCATTTCTGAGGAAGAGGGTTGTAACGCAGGGAACGCAGAAAGAAGGCTGCACGATCCTTTTCATGATGGTCTACTTCTTCAGTATGGCTAGTTCCATCTGGTGGGTTATGTTGACGCTCACTTGGTTTCTGTCAGCCGGGCTGAAGTGGGGCAACGAGGCAATCGAACGCAACTCACAATACTTCCACCTTGCTGCATGGGCAGTTCCTGCCATCAAGACCATCACTATCCTTGCCCTTGGTCAGGTGGACGGCGATACTCTTAGCGGAATCTGCTTCACCGGAATTTCAAACACCACTTACCTGCGCCTGTTCATTCTTGTTCCGCTGTGCGCCTACCTTCTGCTTGGAACTTTCTTCCTTCTGGCCGGATTTGTGTCACTCTTTCGCATCCGCACGATCATGAAACACGACGGATCGAAGACGGACAAGCTTGAGAAGCTGATGGTTCGCATCGGCATTTTCAGCGTCCTCTACACGGTTCCGGCGATGATCGTCATTGCGTGCTACTTCTACGAGCAGTCGTTTCGTCACGAGTGGATGAATTCATGGTACGCACAGATGGGACGTCGACACGGCCTACGTGCGCGCGTTAACGTCGAGGAGCCGTACCCGATGCCCGACTTCACTGTCTTCATGATCAAGTACCTGATGAATCTGATTGTTGGAATCACGTCCGGCTTCTGGATCTGGTCCGGGAAGACGTTTGCGTCGTGGCGCCAGTTCTGCACCGTTGGAATCTGCAGGAAGCGGGAAGCAACCGTCATTTGAGACTTGCCGCCTGACCGAGATCCGCTGAACGAGGTCGGCTTTTAAACGTGAGAGGCTGTGCTGTGTTGGCCGCCATTTTGAACTGGTTTCATACTCCACTGTTGCTCGGCTGATGCATTTATTTTCACAACAGTTCAGATGCCAAACAGGGTGTGTACCGCAGTGCTGCAGCGGATTATTTTTAGTCAGTTACGAAGTATTACTTTTCTGCTTCTACCAAGTCTAGTTCACGGTCCGAGTCTTTGAGAGAGGTTGCATTGTTTTGGACATCTCGTTCCTTTTGGAAGATTATGTATTCCTTGTATATTTTGGAATGGTTTGTCAGGAAACTGTATAGAAGCACCATTGGCATGGATTCAAGCTTACTATTTTGCATTAACAATTGAATGAAACGCTATTTGCCAAATTGTTTTCTTTTGTTGTAATTTCTTATCTGAGTTCCTTTAATTTTTTGTGTGCTGATTTAACATTGCCAATTGGCACATGTCGATAATTTGCTGCCTGCCTTTTTAGCGGGTAGAAAATAGGAAGCACTACCAGGGCAGCTTGGATTTCTTTTTGGATGCCTTCTTGCTCAGGAATGAGATTTGGGTTTTCTGTGTGGCAGTATATGATTAAGGGCATGACTCAGTACTGGTAGATGAGTAAATAGGCATAGCTTAATGGATGAAGACAAAGGCAACATTTTTTTGCTTGTTCATACTTTAGTCACTTGTTCTTGCACTGCAACCTAATGAAGTGTGCAGTGTTTCTCATTGGGGAGAAGGAGTTGCATAGATCTCTACAAGAAGTCAAAAGCAGTTTGTCAGCATGTAGAATTTCAAAGTTACAGATGTCATGTTGTGAATAAGGCCTTGACTTGGTAAAGGAATCAGAGCAATGGGCTAGTCTCAATAAACTATTAAAGTGGCTGTTCAACCATTTTTTGCTTAATTCTGTGATCATGAAAAGCAACTTGGTAAATGTGAGCACTCATTTTAGCACTTTTCAGTTCCTTTTTCATTTTAAACCAGCTGTACAGTTTAACAGACTCGACTTGCATCTGACTCCATTCTTTACTGCGTTTTTCTCCTTTAAAAATTAAAATATTTGTTTTCAGTTAATTTTGGTTGCTGTGAAAACAGAAAACATTTTAAGGTTGTGTATATCAGATTCCTCCCAGCTGTGGTAGAATAGGATGCTTATGTCTGGTCAACCTCGAAGTTTTAGTCTGTGTTAGTTACAAGAAAATGTATTTTTTCTTTCTTATGACTTTTTCATGATATTCATTTGAAATTTACTGTTGTGTTTTGAACCATAATTATGTTCACCTGGTTACTGGTGTTTCATTCTTGTGCTGTTTTGACGCATTACCCTAAATGCTGCTGCTGCCTTTAGCGCATGACCAACAACCTGTTTCTCTGACTGCAGGACTCAATCACTACATGTTGTCAAACATCTTGGGGTTTTAAAAACGAAAAGGGGCGTGTTATGTCATGAATTATAATTGCGCATAACCGCATTAGAGCTAGCGTGGCACTATGATTACCATCCAGTGGTTCTCCCTCTGATAACCCATTGGTCCACCACCATGCACAATTGCACATATTTATCACTGGGCTTCCTCAAAGCTGCAGGCCCGGGTGCTGCAACACCCTTAGCACCAACCAGGTGGGTGACCAGTGCTTTCCTTTGCCGCTTAATTTGCCCACTGACAGTCACTGTACTCAAGTTTAGAGCTTAGCTTGTTAGTGAGTGATGGTGGAACTGAAATTCTGGCATTTCATTCTGTTGTGGCAGTGATTTTAACGTCTGACCTAAAGTTTAGTTTACTGTTCTGCACAGCTGTGGGTTTTATAAGCCCCAATAAGCTACATTATAAGTCTGTATATAGTTTTGATTTATTCTATAAGCTTTAGAATGTTAGGTTGAAATGTATCAATGTCCTGTGTTGTCTTTTTTGTTTAAATATGGTTTTTGTTTTCAATTATACCTAAGTCATAACCACTTTTTATATTTTTTATAACGATGAAGGACAGTCAGTTACTCGTGAGCATTTTATGTTGCTGAATTAATTAAATGAAAGGCATTATATGAATCCTTCCTTCTTATTGATAGTGAAACATTGAGTATTTGATATTAATGTCAAGTTTGATCTGATTTTCAAGGAGGTTGTCCTATTTGCACTGGTCAGTCATGTTTTTTTGTTATAAGTTGTGTTTCTTGTTGATTGTATAACCTCTGATAAGTGGCATCTATAGATCTGATAAAGTTCTTTCATTCTATCACCTGATAGATTTGCACGAAGGTTAGACCTGCTAACAGAGCCTAATTTCATATGACAGATTTCATCATTTCACAGAAGAATTTCAACAAGTACAGATTTCATTGAGATTTTTCAACTCTGCAGTTGCAATGTTACATTATTATTGTTTTTGTACAAAGTTTAAACATCATGATGTTGTAACAAAGCTTGTTTGTTTAAGTGCAGTATTGGGTTTTTCTTTTCGATTCTCTGTCATTGTTATTTATACCACCAATCTGATTGACCTGATGGCCACAAAGCCAGATGCTAGCCTACAGGTAATGATGACAGCCGATTGACCTGGATTGATTTATTGTGAAGCCTTTATACTAGGCTGTTATTGTTGCTAGGATTATTCTACTTTTATGTCTTCATTTTGCTTTTTCGTCAGCAACATATATGTTTCTATGAAAATTGTCGTTTTGTTGCATTTTAAAAATTGAATGAATAGATCTGATTTTTATCTCACACACAACAATTTCTGTTTTTCGTTTCTATTTCTTGCTTGTGAATTGTTGGTTTTGTTGTTCATATTTTGTCTGGTTAAAAACTTTGTGTTACACAGTCAAGGAGTGAAGCATTGATATAAGGCAGCTGTGCCTCTAAAGCATCACTTAACTTAATGAGGAAGACCTGAGTTTATTCAGAAAGATTCGTTTGTAACAATAATAATCATAGAAATTTTTAGAATCGTGGGGGGAAAAATTTGAGCTGGAAATCTTAGTAGGAAGAAAGTTCGTTATGTGGCCACTCCTTTCTGAGTGGCTTGCTCATGACAGTGTGGACATGAAATAGAAGAGAATTCTTGCAATATTAAAAGCAGAATTCATGGATTTGGATCAGCTGAAGTTAAACATTTCATTAAATTGTTTAGGGTATAATTTGCTATTTTCATGCAGTTCAATCTAAAATGTACATATATTTGTACCAAAATCAAGTCAAATTAAAGAGGACTTTGTGTGTGTAGGCTACATTATTGATATATGTATTTTGGGGATTAGATTTTGAAGCTGTGTGATCTGTTGACCATGTAAAAGCAATTTTAAGCCTACAAGGCACATCGGTCAAAGGCCTTGTGGACGGTTTCATACAGTTCATTCTATAGAGGTTTCACAGAATCTACTGTGACAGTGATTTTCCAACAGCAGTTCAGAATGATGCTTTTTTGTTAATATTCAATTGAAGTTTTTCAGTGTACTGCATGCAAAGCATATGCAAAGCATGGCTGTTTCTTTGTTGAGGGGAATGTTTGTGCTTAAAGTATTACCAAGCATCAACGAACTTGCAAGTATTTTTTAATCATATAAATCGTGTATGAATTCCGTGCGCCGGGCACAAAGATAATGACTCTGCGGAACAGGGAAAGAACAAAGAGAACGGCTTTCACACTTGACTGTTTCTTTATCTTGCAGAAATGATCTGATTCAGAATCTGTTGCTGGGAGAATACGGTTTTTATTCTTTTATGTTTTTGCCATTCTAATCATAGGTTGTGCTGTAAGTCCAAGTCGAGAATTCCTATAAGCAATGGACTTGGACTTCATGAGTTTTTGTATATTTCTTGTATTTCTGAAAGTTTGCGTTCTTGCTGTATAGATTTTGTATTCGCAGGTATGTCACTGAAGAAAGGTGATTATTGGCAGTTATGTACATGTACAGTAATGTACATACGTGTACATTTAAGTACATGATAAGTACATGCTTTGCTTAAACATAAATTGGGTTCAAACCCTGATCGTTTACGTTTCTGTTTGCTTTGAGTTTAAGCGCAGTCAGTAACTGTTTGATGTTACTAGTACTAGTTAATGATTGATTATTATTATTATTATTTTATTAATAGTAAATTGATGAGCTGTATTTGTGATGGACATGACCAGTATGTACCGTAATTCTGCATTGCTTACAGTTAAGTGTGTGTATAATGTTTAATTGGTTGTTTGCTAAATTCTTCTGCCGGTTTGCGGATAAACTCGTCTCCTGCTATTTATCTTTGTACTGTTTTTCGATTTTGTTGTTTAGATTACGTTTCTCTTCATGCATTTTCCAGTTTTCATTTTAGCTTTCATGTAATTTCTGCTGTCACCATAATTATCATCTTCCTATCTTTCTGTTTGATCAGCGTTCCACCCATTCAACTTGCATTGAAAGTTTCTCAATTTTGCTTCATCATGACTGGTCTCTATTGCCTGCTTTCACCTCATATTCTTACATCACACTTCCTTTCGTGTTCGGTCGCATTTCCTTTTGCGTCTGTTTAATCCCACTCTTTTATTGTTTTCGACCTTTCAATTCCATTCTTCAATTTCTCTCTTCAACGATATTACGAATGTTGCTGTTGAGTTTTGTCATTCTAGTCATAGATCTGATTTGCCTGTGGTTTGCTTAGCCGTTGCTCCAGTATTTTGAATTATTTTCAATCAAACAACACCAGGATAGGAAGTTTGATCTGATTAACTTTTTTATTTAGGATCTATTTGCATCAATGCTGAACCAATGGATAAATTATAACTGTAGAAAGCCACTACCAAACTGGAGACGCTTACTCCTACCCCAACTCCATGTTTCACTTGTTTCTCCTTCTGACCTAACAATAATAATAATAGGCTGTAAACATGTGTGGCATTTGCTAGTAGGAGTAATTATATAGCTTTAACGTTAGATTTGCGTTTTCTTGTCTCGTATATTATTATAAATGTTATAAATACGCTTCAAATAAGTTGATTTTTAAGCAGCTGTACCTGACTGTGTTTTGTTTGTCATGATAATCATTGTTTTGCTTCGGATGGTTTTGTTTTGTCTGTTCAATTCAATAATGCTATCAGCAAGAAATCATATCGGCCTGCATCATTTGAATATGGAAACATGGCACCTTTCACCTGCATCTTTAATTCGTGGCTTGAAGACATTTCTCTTTTCATGGGCCTGTCACGCTGAGAGCGCTTCTGAATGGATCTGCTGTGAGATGCGCTTTACAAATGTTTTGTTAGATTAGATGGCACTGGAATAGCTGCAACGTAAATTAATAATTCTTGGCAGTTTTCATAGCTGTAATACGTATCGAGCATGGCAAACTTTGTGTAGGCTACTGAGTACTCAGATAAGCAGATAATAATTATGCAACAGATTGGGACTGTTCCTTGGGAAGTTCTGGAAAATCAAGAAGTTTAGAGTGGAGATGGTGGACAAAATTCATCAATGTGGTTGTCCATGTATATTGTGTGACAATAGATGCAGGCGTGGAATGTGATGAAGAGAGCCGCTGCTGCTGCTGTAGTTGTTCGTTTTTTAAGGAGCTGATTGTTTTGCTCCTTTGTGCCTTCTTACCACAAACCGGCCATCTAACAAATTTTGTATATATAGTTATATACATATATATGTGTATATACACGGTGTCCCAATTGAACTGATACCCTTTTTGTTATGGCGATATACTTGTCAATTCTAAATGAAACTCTATAAAATTTCAGAGAATGGAAGAGGGATAAATTAGCAATGTTTCCTGAAAATTCTATGCAATTCTACAAACAGAATCCGAAGTTATGGATACTCAAATTTGGACAACGGAAATTTTAAGTTTCCAACATGTAAAAGATAGGAAATTATTGTTTGCAACTGCAAGCCTTACTTTCTAAATGAATAAATATGACATCATATTTCCGTAATTTCCATGTTAGGGGACAATAATAAAAATGGCTTTCAGCAAAGATGATTTGAGTTTAACTGAAAAAATTAATAGAAGAAAAACATTACGGTGCAAAAGGTTTTTAAAGGAATTTCCTAACAGAAACTGGCCCATCGCACGCAGCCTTATGAAACTCGCATACGTGACGTTGACAAGTGACCACTTCAAACAGCGAAATGTGGAAGAATGGAATCGTTTTGATCAAAGGGATTGTTGACAATGCAATCAATGAATGACGAAAGCGCCTTTGGCTTAGAGCATGCATTCGAGCTAATGGAGGACATTTTGAACATCAGCTTTGAAGAACAGCGCTAACACTAAATTCAGGACTATCTTTTACATGTTGGAAACTTAAAATTTTCGTTGCCAAAATTTGAACGTGCATAACTTCGGACTCTGTTAGTAGAATTGGATAAAATTTTCAGGAAACACTGCTAATTTATCCCTCTTACAATCTCTAAAATTTTATAGAGTTTCATTTAGAAATGACAAGTATATCGCCAAAACAAAAAGGGTATCAGTTCAATTGGGACACCGTGTATATACATATATCTGCATTCTGCATAGCTTATATATATATATATACAATAAATTTATTATACATACATATTATAGTATATGTATATCGCCATGGACGATATTGTTATGAGATATCGTTTCATAAGAACATAATAATTATGTTCTTGTTGCTTGTCTCAAGTCTCAACAATGTGGACAATGTTTGGAATTACAAAGCAATTACTTTGTATGGAAAGCCATATACTATATATATATATTATATATATACTATACTATATATATATTTTATATATATACTATACTATATATATATTATATATATACTGTATATATATATATCAGAGAGAGAGAGAGAGAGAGAGAGGTGTGGGGGGGGCAGGAGACATCTGCAGCAGTATTGGAAGGAAACATGGTTTGCCATTCGATGTATGAACCTAATCAGTTGGGAATTCCAATCAGAGAGCTATAGAGAAAAAAAATCAAATACGGCTGTTCGAACGTGTTAACGACGAGGTGGATTCAGAAGACATTCCTTTCTTTTTCCACCAATTCTACATCAACGGAATTCACACCTGTCTATATATGTATCTTGTTGGCCGAGTAATCACATGGATGCGGGTAAAATCTGGGATGTATATTGTATAGCATATCATAAACACCATAATATTATAAATAGCCTGTATTATGGTATGCGACACAATAAAACAGATGTATAGCATAGGATATCCAGCAAATTCCGACGAGGGGCCCATCCATATGTTACGGAAACAAAAAACGCATTTTTCAAGTCCCCTCCCCGTTCCAAATCGTACATTTAGGCCTAGTGGAACTGCATGCATAGTATATGCACAAAATACAAATTATGGGGCGTGGTGGTGTAGTGGGTATGTTCGTTCCATTGCAGCCGGAAAGTTGCATGTTTGAATCCACCTCAAGTCGCCGCGTAGGGACATTGGGCAAGTCTTTCACTTGCAATTTCTCAGTGCTTCGATCGGCGTGAAACTCCAAAGCAGTGTCCGCTTTGCGGTCGCAAGCGCCTTTGAGTAGAGAGCCTATCTCAAAAAGTGCAATTACTACTGAAAAGCGCATTAACTGCAAAAACGTAGGGCTCGTCCGGGATTTGAACCCGGGACCTCTCGCACCCTAAGCGAGAATCATACCCCTAGACCAACGAGCCAACCGTTCAAAAGAAGCTTAGTTACCTATATAATAAATATTAATCATAGATAAGACAGTGTTAATAAATGAAATTATAACCGTGCGGAAAGATTCAACACATTGAAGCAAAGCAACCGAATAACCTATCACATACAAAATTGCTTAATATACATGTAACCACGGCACAGGGTTAGCCAGAAGAGAATCGTTTTGGAAATGGCACTGTCATCTAGCGAATAAACAACGTACCGCTTTCTGTACGCTCTCTACCATTATCTAATAATAAAAAAGGCTTATTTAATTATATTCACCAGATGGCAACGGTGGCGATTTTAGAAATTATTCACGAGCGCGATGGGCTTCAGTTTATTCACGAGCGCGATGGGCATCAGTTTATTCACGAGCGCGATGGGCTTCAGTCTATTCACGAGCGCGAAGGGCATCAGTTTATTCACGATCGCGATGGGCATCAGTCTATTCACGAGCGCGAAGGGCATCAGTTTATTCACGAGCGCGATGGGCATCAGTTTATTCACGAGCGCGAAGGGCATCAGTTTATTCACGAGCGCGATGGGCACTAGTTTATTGACGAGCGCGAAGGGCATCAGTTTATTCACGAGCGCAATGGGCATCAGTTTATTCACGAGCGCGAAGGGCATCAGTTTATTCATGAGCGCAATGGGCATCAGTTTATTCACGAGCGCGAAGGGCATCAGTTTATTCACGAGCGCGATGGGCACTAGTTTATTGACGAGCGCGAAGGGCATCAGTTTATTCACGAGCGCGAAGGGCATCAGTTTATTCACGAGCGCAATGGGCATCAGTTTATTCACGAGCGCGAAGGGCATCAGTTTATTCATGAGCGCAATGGGCTTCAGTTTATTCACGAGCGCCATGGGCATCAGTTTATTGACGAGCGCAATGGGCATCAGTTTATTCACGAGCGCAATGGGCATCAGTTTATTCACGAGCGCGATGGGCTTCAGTTTATTCACGAGCGCGATGGGCATCAGTTTATTCACGAGCGCGATGGGCTTCAGTTTATTCACGAGCGCGATAAAAACCGATAAAAAACGATGGAAAAAACAACAAAGAAACAGTTAACGTTTTTAAGAGAGTATAAAAAACGGAAAAACGTTATTTACAACTATGGTTTAAACCGTAATATAGAATTATGAATTTCTTAGGTCGTTATAGTTTAACTTTAAGCAATGCTCGTAGGTCAGAGTTGCTTTGCACGGAGCGTGCAGAAAGCGGTGCCTTGTTTATTCACTAGAATGATGACATTGCCATTTCCCACACGATTCTCTTTCTGGCTAACCCTGTGACTTCGTTATTTAATTATGCACACATAGGCCCAGTATGAGAATTGTGGAAAAATAACTGGGGGGTTGGACCATTATTCACTTGTAAAAACATACTTTAACACGGGGCTCTAAGAAAGTCTGGGGGTTGAACCCCCCAACAATTCTCACCCTGCGTAGGCCTACGTCGTAACTGGCTACGCTAATGACTTCACCAACCGCAATTAATGTTGGTGTTGTTGCTGGTGGACTATATAGGCTAATTCTAGCTTTTTCTTCCATAGCTTTGTCAATTTGGCCAAAGGCCTAAGACCCTATAACCGTTATCCCCATTGCCAGCCTGGACTTACGTCACTCGCACAACCATCATCATCATCGTCGTCTTCATCGTCATCATCATCATCGTCGTCGTCTTCATCATCATCATCATCATCATCACAAACAACAACAAAAACAACAATTAATGCCCGCTCAATGCTCAATGCCCGCGGTGTCCGATGCTTTCCTCACAATGTCTCTCCACTCGATCGAGTCTTTCCCGACCCGCATGCCACCATGCAGCTTCTCTAGGTCTTTTCCACACCACTACACTTTTCGAGTAGGCTAACCCTGCTGCTCCCTATGTAGACAAAGAAATTTACTAGGCATAGGCATATCTAGGCCTAAAGCAAATTTTGTTGAAACATCGCGTGAACGTTACCGAAACTTTCATAGCATAACGATTTCCTTAGGCCCTACATATGCAGAACATCACCGGAACTTTTTGCGAATTCGTGCCAAAATAAATTGAGCCTACAGGCCTAATAATAAATGGGTTTGTATACAGCCTATGTAAACGCTGTTATTCTCTAGATTTCTAGAACGAAACGCGGGAAAACGTTGTCTCAACCAGGTCGTTGGTCTCAACCCTATAACCTATTAGGCCTATAGATAGGTAAACGTTTCTGCAATATTGTCGTGACGGTTAGAATGTGACGTAAACCTCTCTAACTAAAGCAGCACGCAAACGGTTTGAAATTTCATGCAGGAATTCAACTGAACTTTTCTTAATCTTAAGTTTACGAAACCGTAAGGACCTAATAACTGGCACTACTTTACATTCCTCCTTATGCTCTCAAATTCTCAATGCTATAATAAGGGCAACACATTAAATCACATTAGTTTCTCCTCCAGTTTTACTAGATTTCTACACCTCTGGTCACAAAGAACAAGCAGATTGGCAAAAATTTCATGATTTCTAACACAGTTACAGTTCTTAAACGTTTCTTGAAAAGATAATTATCACTGACTATTAGCTTGTTCAGTTAAATAAAAAGAAAGAATTAAATCCATTGCTAATCCGTGAATGAAACTAGAAAACGAATTGTAAACATAACGACAGTGGGAAGTGATCATGTGTTACAACATAGTCTGATGTGTGAGTAAAGTTCAGAGCGAGTACATGAGATCAATCGTCACGCTCTAGACACTTCTTCCACCTTGCAGTCGCTATGCACTCGCAAAAAAGACGAAAAAAATGACCAGATATTTCTGCCGAATTTAGTACATCATCTGAATACATTTTCCAAGTCGTTAAAAACTGAAACGATCAAGAGAAACACTTCCAAGCTAATCAAATCAATGAAACACAACAACTGGCACGCAGACAATAATGTGCTTAAACTAACGCAAACAATACAGTCAATTAATCAATCGATCGTCAAGAATCTAAAGCGCAACAGAAGCACAGTTAACGCTGTATCAAGAGTAAGATGTACAATTGACACAGAACACCTAATATTATGTCAAAACTGATAAAGCTCACACACAAACCAAAATTCATTAAATTGTTAGAATATCTTGCTAAATATCACCTAGCAAACACACGTTGTTGAGGATCTGACGAAAAATCATCGTAGCCGTCAGCAAAAAAAAGGAATGAAGTGAGTAAGTGTCGCACGCGCATCTTGAAAGATAGTCAAAGCAGGACTTAGCAGATCAGAAATTAAATATCCAAATGGTTGAAGACAGATAACGTTAAGACAAGCTATGTTTTTTTTCTAAGCAACCGCCGTACAACAAAAAGCAACACAAGTTTCTGCAGTGACAACAAAGTCGTACGTCATTTTGGTCACGGATGATCTCCTCCAACAGCAAGAGATACGATGTCAATCAAGATGCCAAGAAAACATCCAGTAACACTACAATCCATTAGAGAAACAGAAATTGAAGAGAAATTAGGTAGACATGTCAATCGCTCGCGTTGTTAACTCTCCATATCGCCGAACGACCAGATCAACTGAGGCGGAAACTTTCAAAAGACGGCGCCACACACTCGACCGCAGCAGCAGCCAACATAAGACGAACCCTAACGAAACAACAATATTAACGTGCTATTTAAAATCATAAAATAGGACGACACGTTGTATCAACAACCTAACACACAGATCCATGTCACAGCGCAGCACACATACGTCACAGGTGAAAGGCTCGTGTTCTGCGTCGTATCTCTCTCTGTCCTGCCCGACGTTCCACTGAAACACGTCTTTTATCACAACGAATGCTCAAACTAATAAGACAAAGAAGGAGGATGAGCAGCAGCAGTCCGTTGCTTCTGCCATTCACTTCCCTAACCAAACAAGGCGTTCGCTTCGCCGCCGCCATCATCGTCGTCGTCGTCATTCACTAGGTGGCGTAGCGCTTCGTCCACTGTCGGGCCGTGCGGTCGTGTTCCTCGCGGTTGCTCAGGTACTGGTGTGCGATGCTGCCAACGAGAGGGTCGCGTGGATTGCAGTCTGTTAGGAGCGAGCAGATGGACAGCAGGACCTTGGAAACGGTCAGCGCAGGGCTCCAGTTGTCCTTCAGGATGTCCAGGCAGATGGCGCCCTGACTGTTGATGTTGCAGTGGTATATCCTCGTCCGAAATGTCACCTGTACATGACGACATTCACATCAACGATACATGTTTAAATACATGTATCATACATGTATTTAAACATATACATGCAACAAATTCATAAATAACACATATAGATCATTTACATCATTACATGCATACATTTTTACATGGCAGATGTAAAGACTAATAACTACTAGTAGATAATGCTCGAGCATCTGAAACATAGATATCCAGACTTGATAATTTTTTAGATCCAATCAATTGTATATAAGTGATAATGCAATTGGCTGGATCTAAAATCGACTGTAGTGCTATTATACGTCACAAATAAGGCATCATCTCAACAAACACTCACAAGGGAACCAGTACGCCAATGAATCCAAATTAAACTCTAACTGCACATGGTTAAAACTGACAACCCAACGAACTACATCTAGACTAGCAACACTCAACTTGTTGCATTAGATATTTATGACAAATTGACAATGCTTTGAAACAGAGTACTCTCGGTAATGTGTTCAGCACCACCAGTTCATCTTTCCACGCATTTGGCAAAAGTGTATGCAAAATTGCAAATGCACGATTTCTTTTAAATCTCGTTTTCGTAAACTTCCATCATTTTCAACAGTTTCCCACTTTGTTAGACTAAAGTACGATGTGTGCCAGCTATAAGATTGAAGTCAACAAAACTCGTCGTTATGGACTGCATTCAAAATTCATTAAAACTAATTAGAATCTGCACATCTGAAAGATTCAGTCTCAATGAAGTTTTAATTCGTCATTCAGTGTCTACTCTCGGTAATGTGAATGGGTATTTTTAATTCGTCATTCAGTGCTTATTTTCGGTGGTTTGAATGGGTATTTTTAATTCGTCATTCAGTGCTTACTTTCGGTGGTTTGAATGGGTATTTTTAATTCGTCATTCAGTGCCTACTTTCGGTGGTTTGAATGGGTATTTTTAATTGGTCATTCAGTGCTTACTTTCGGTGGTTTGAATGGGTATTCAGGTGTGAAATGAATGTCCAGAAAGAATACGCCACCCTCGTAGACTGATCCAGGAGGTCCAAGAATTGTAGACACCCACTCAAAAAGGTTGTCACCTTTAGGACTGGCACTGAAACCAAAGAACACGACAGCTGCCATAAACTGAAAATAATATTACTAATCAATACAAATATTACAGTAATCCAAATGAACATATGCTCACATATACTGCATATAGAAAAGTTCTCATAGAAAGTAGTTCAAATCTGAAAACTGAGGAGCTTTACAGTACGTACGTCGTACAGGCTTAATAGTCTTTTGAATTTCTCTTTCATTCAGGTACATATCTTGAGGCTGCTCCACGCAGTGACTCTGTCTGCAAAGAATTATATAAATTCTTGAATGAATGAATACCTGCAGTTTGGAGGTGGGTCCAAAGTGATGTCTGCCAATTCCTTTTGAATCCTTCAAACAAATCATAGACATCATTAAAGTTATTATCATCATCTATCTTATTTATTTATTTCTCACATTTGTCAGAGCACTGGGGCTTTATGCTCTTTACTCATAGGTGCTCCCGACTACAGCTCGGACACTGAATCAGAGTTTCACGCCAAAGCGCACAAGCAATTGTGAGTGAAGGACTTGCTCAAAGTCCCTACGCTGCGGCTGGAGGTGGATTCGAACCTGGAATCATCATCATCACCAACATCATCACTGCCTGGACCTAGCTATCTGGTTTAAACACTAGCAGTTTCATCATGTGATAAGTGAGTGATTACATGCCATCAACATTATCAATTCAACGGCACATACAGTCACATTAGGTGAAACCTTATAGATGTGTTTCAAAACTGTACACATTCCTATGGCATTCATCTAAATGCCAGCCATACGTGACAATGAATGTTTTTCGTACAATTCAAAGTAAAAACTATGGGAAAAAGTTTTTTTCTTCACAAGATTAGTCAGCTCATTTGTTACAATATACACCAGAAGCTTATTTATAACATGCTAGAAGATCTGGATCTACATTTAAAGAACCACAATATAATGAGCTCATGTTGTACTGGGTTTAGATTTTTAAGGGGAATCAATTTCTGCATATACATGTATACCATGCTAGATCATAACTCCACACTGCCTATCTCCGTACATCTGGACATTCTCTCTCTGCACTTCAGACTGTCATGACCTCCTAGTACCTCCTCCTCGGTCTTGGACTGCTACAACACAGCAACATGCCCATACATCCATTGCTCTTTCTGTTGAATGGCCTTTCTGCTATAACTCGTGCCAAGGTCTTATCTGGGAGCATTACTGTTTCTGCCCATTCTCTTAAGACTTTTATTTTTTAGGGGTTCTTTGCACTGGGAGTGCCTCTGAGTAGATTGACTGTGAGAGACGTTTAATAAGTCTGTAAATTTCTATTAATAGAATACAATAAAATTGATGTCATAAAGAAAGTGCATTTTAATGCATCTCTGAGGGATATGCTTAATTGTTGATTCCCCACAAAGACAAAAAATACTGACAGAAATTAAATACAGTCATAATGATAGGCAGATTGGAAAACATTACATGATCATTTCTCTTGCAACATGGACTTATCAATTCCATAATCACAAAAAACACCCGTCAATATAACAAAGTCCTTAACAGAAATCATCAAGAATGCTGTTTTATAATGTTCTAATTGATTTAAGAAAAGTCTCATGTACAAAACCAAAGTACATGAATTGAAACGTGAATCAATACCAGAATGCATTAATTCACAGACTACATTTACAAATGCATGCAAAGTATCCTTCTCTAGACACTTGTACAACACATTCCAACAAACATTCAATTACTGCATATGAGAGACTCCAGAGTTCATAACTGTTACAGTTGTTCTCACACTCATTGTCAGCAACAATACTTCAAAATTTATTCTTAAGAGGCGACCATCGATCTGCAGTTCTGCACGGCCAAAACAGGAAATGTATGCACACGATTGAGCAAGTTCACTCAAGTGGTAAAGCCAATCGTTTGCTTCTCATGCACCAACCACAGAGCCACGCATACCACACAAAGTTCTACATTAGGGTGGAGTGAAAAACGTGAAATCTCTAGTATCAGAACGGCCTAGCGACAATTCGTTGCCTTTTGGTATAGGTAGTTATCACGCAAAATATTTCTTTAAAATTCGTTCTCGAAGATTTGCCCCAACGAGCTTTAAAATTTTAAAATTGTTTTAATTTTTTTTAATTCAATTTTTTTTAAATGTTACAAATCAGCTGCAATGTTGTTTTAAATAAATTAAATGATTGTATTTCGACAATATTAAGCAGCACAAACTTAATTAAACATTAAACCAACGAATCCCGGCTGTCCAAAAGTATACACATTTATGACCGTTAAGTAGGTTAGAGCTAAATTTGTGACTCTAAAGCTCCAATTGAAATTCGGTGCTGGTATTGAAGAAAGGCAATAGTTTTCATGATTCCAATCTGGCAAGGATGAACTGGAACATTTTTTATAAAGTTTTAATTTTTTTAATTTTTTTACAATTTTAAAATTTTAAAGCTCGTTGGGGCAAATCTTCCAGAACGAATTTTAAATAAATATTTTGCGTGATAACTACCTATACCAAGAGGCAACGAATTGTCACTAGGCCATTCTGATTCTAGAGATTTCACGTTTTTCACTCCACTCTATTCTACATATCCATGTTCAACACTAGCAGACAACAACAACTACGAAATCTGTTCAGTTCTAAGCACATAATTTCCTGATTATATGTCATCAACATTTCACAAACTGTTTGGAAACCTCGGGAGGTAGAAATCTGCAGTTTTGGTAGTATATCCAGTTATCCACCCACCCACTTCTGCATTAAGGGTTCAATTCCTGGTACATCATAAGAAATTTACAATTCACAATTTCACATGTAAAGAAGCCAAATACCAGGATCGAATTTGTAAGGAAAGGCTACCTGTCATGCCTGAACACTATTTTTTGTTCGTCTACTATTGGGTTATTTTTCTGCATCAGCCGCAAAATCCTTCATCCGAACACTGAGCCGTGTATTAAAAAATTGTCTATGACATCTAATCACACACACCCTTAAAAGAGTTTAATGCCACACGAAATTCCACTGCGGACATGATTACTGGAAGAGTCCTACAGTGGCAATGATTGATCATCCAATTTCGTTAACAGCCGATGCATTCCGCCTGCTTATGAGCATCCACATGGGTATTCGAACTCACTATACAACGCGCACGCACACACACAGTCACACACACGTACACACACACACACACACACACACACACACTTGCTACATCGACCTCCTGCATTTCTCTGTGATTTCATCTGTTGTGATCCAAAAACAACACTGCAATGTCCGCACTGTATGAATGGACACATGTACACTATTTTAAGCCTGATGTACAGAACATGCTAGCACAACATACAAAGTTTGTATATAATAAAATACATTTAATGTCTTCCACAATACAGTCAGTTGCCAGAGGATATGAGCTGCTGTCCACTAAAACAAGGCATTGGATTCAATGAAATTTCAATTAATAGATAATAAAACAGCATAAAATTATCTAAAGAATGAGAATTAAAAATGAGACGAAAGCAGATTCGAGAGCTCTGAGTAAGAACTGAAAAATATACGAACTGCAATATCAATTTAAAGTAACCTAAGTTTTTGATCATCTTCCTCTGCATGAAAGATGATTTTTCAGATAGTTTGTTTTAATTTCAAAATAACAGAATTCATCTAATCAAACAAACAAGAAATTGTTGAAGGCATATACACTGCAAAACCCGCTAAAGACCATTACAGCTTCTCTTTCAATTTGCCATTAAATGAATCCAACCATTCTTCATCAGTATAATGCTAAACATTAATTGGATGTTGGAAAATGGCCGCCCAAATGCCCATCTGCCCAGACACATTGTATCGGACACATTGTATCGGACACATTGCACCGGAAGCCACCATCGATTGAATGCCACACGGGCACATGGTAAATTATAATATAACCACGAAAAATGTCAGTTACTTAGAACGGCTAAATCATGACAGACAGCATGTGGCCAACGGTTTAGCTGGAAAACTGTGAACTTAAGGACCTCTGTCTTTTGTTGCGATTCAAGAATAGCTTTCCTCCTGATAATTGATGCTATAGTCTATTCCACAGATATGCTCATTCAGGTCCATTTTCTTGTCAATCATAGCATGCCAGCAATACACAAAGGCCTTCTACAATAACTGTCTAGCGACTCTAGCCCACTACTCATCACTCATCTCATCGCTAAATACAATTGATGCCAACGTGTCCAATGAAATTTGATTGACATCAAATAAAGTCAATTGACTGAGAGATCATCTTTCTGCAGAACAACCATTTAAGATGCTCTCAATTTAATGAAAAAGAATACGGTAACATCAGACACTTTATACGTATCTGTAATTGTAATTCTGAAGGTAATTATTTTAAACCATATGCACTCCAACAGGTTCACTTCGCTAGCAAAGAATATGCACAAACACACAACATATGCCTGGCCTAGCACAGCTGCTTGTTGTATAGCCCAGTATATATATATGTCAGAAACACATGGAAACTTATCCAAAAATCTTGCATTGAACACTATGCCAAATGCTGTTACATTGGAGGACTGTCGTTAAAAGTCAAGTCAATCTTCCTCCCCCAAAAAATCAGAAGGCAAATTACAAACCGATCTGTATAGTCAAAAAGGATGGTTCACTATAATTTCTTCAAACTTCCATCTACACCAAAATGCAACATGCAGCTGGTAGAATAAAGAATACACTTACTTGTAATATGCTCCTATTTTTACTGACCAAGTGGACTCTGTCGTCCTAAGCAGTCAGCTGCTTTCTTTGCAAGGCTGGCTGACGCAGGTCAATATCAGCCATGCCAAACTTGTTGAATATGACTGCCACGTCATTATAAAATTATAGCAAGTCTCCTTGATGTCTTTTTACCAGCTCTGTCTTCATTCACCAAGGGGTTGTCCATATAATTACATAATGTATTATGGATAATGGATGACCCCCAATCTGGGAGTTTCCTCAGGTCTTCACGTGCAACATTTACGCCTCGCTTTGCATCCTCGCTGAATGGCACGCAGCACCAACTTTTTCCGAAAATGTTACATCCATATGACAGCTGTTTTTCTAACAAAACCTGGGCTACAATAACATGTCTGGTCTTATTGACATGTCCAGACTTTGCTTTCATCTAAAACTGGGCTTTCATAAATAATTAATTAATGCTCAGTCTGATATGATGACGCAGCCTTGTGCTGCAATCGGCTGGCCACAGTTTTCCTTCCAACTTCAAAATCTGCTATCATTATTATTATGCTGCCTTTGTCAGGTCAAAAGCCGATCACTGTTGATCCAACAACAGCAACAACAGCAACAGCAACAACAGCGTTTAGGTGGAATGCAACCAATCTCATAGCATTGTACTTGCACAAATCACTAATTTATTATGATTGTTCAGCTCAGGAAGACAGTGTTGTGCGTTACTCGTTACTAGTAACTCGTTACTAGTGACTAGTTACTTTTTTGAGGTAACTATTACAGTAACTAGTTACTTTTCCAAAAAAGTAACTAGTTACAGTAACTGATTACTTTTACCAGGTAACGGTAACTAAAACAACAATAGTTACTTTTCGTTACTTTCTCTGTTCTCCTTTTACCTAAATTGTTGTGATTTGAGCTCATTTCAAATTCCCCGGTCTTTAACTGGGCCTAAGTTGCGATCATTGTGAATAGGGTAATAGCCTGTGAATACGACGACCCGGAATTAGGTCAGACGATACGAGGTGACCAATGCACCGACTGACCACAGCGCGATGAACACAACAAGCAGCAGGCTAGCCTAGATAGTAGATACACCCAAGATCACCAGTTAGTGACCAAGAACCTTGGTTAGTGACTGATCTTGCAGGCTAACCTAGCTCCAGTTCTCTTATATTAGGGCAACAAGAGTCCGTCTGTATGCTGTCCAGTCCTTCCACTCACATGTCGGCGCAATAATAGAGGTGGGGTGTCATCAACATGCGTCAATCGGAGTTACGGTAGGCGCTGTGACGTCGCAGGCCTAGTCGGGCAGGGCTGCTGACATCTGTTTATAATGTTCTGTCGGTCAACTGAATGGTGTGTGGGTCATTGATGTGTGGAAGACTCTATAGCCTGTAGGCCTATACATGAACCAAGCAAGGAATGGGTGGGAGCAAACCCAAATCCGCTGCCTGATCACTGGGAAACACCTTCTTCCAGTTACCCCTCTGGGTTTTCTGCTGGCCGCCAGCTTACCTTCACTAAGGCGTCTGCTTGCCTGTCGTTTTGACATCTACTAACCAAGGATTTGTTGCAAAATGGGTCAAGTAGTTCAGAAAAAATCCGAACGTTTTGTAATTCCAAAAAACTGAATTCCAAATTTGTCAATCCCGAGATTACAGTATTGTAAAGTGTCCATGGATTCAGGGTCCCGGGATTACATTCCATAGTAGGCCTAGTTACTTACTTTTGTGATCCAGACTATTATTCTGGTGATTACATGCTGAAAGCTTACCTTCAATGAAATTGGACCAGTAGTAACTAAAAGTAACTATAGTTACTTTGAAAAGTAACTGTAATCAGTAACTAGTTACTTTTTTGGAAAAGTAATCAGTTACAGTAACTAGTTACTTTTTGAAGTCTAGTAACTAGTTACAGTAACTGATTACTTTTAAAAAGTAACTAGCCAACACTGCAGGAAGACATGCTGAAGAAGACACGTTTATATTGATTGGGTCACCTACATAGATCGGGAGAGGAGGGAACTCTAAAGCAGGCACTGGATTTGACTCCGTTGGAATGGAGAAGGAGACGAGGAAGACCCAGAAAGACCTGGCGAAGCACGGTTACTCAGGATTTGGAAGGCGGCGGAATGACGTGGGAGGATGCTAAGATGGCTGCGGAAGACAGGATAACGTGGAGAGGCTGTGTCGCCCGATGCACTACCAGCGCGAGGAAGGACTAAGTGCTAAGTGTAATTAAGTCCAGCTCAGACTGAAAGAAGCCAACTTGTTGACAAGCACTGACAAGGTTGCTAAACGGAATATGTCTACATAGAACTGATAATTACAGGACACAAGAACATGAGAGGTAAAGGAATATGCCTGACATTCAGAATATTATGAAGGACTGTGTGATGATCAAAATGAGACAAATCCATTTGAAGAGTGACAGTGCTTGACAATTATACTCAACAATGACCCTCCAACTACAAGTGCTTCACAGTTGCCTACTTTAAACGTACTTCAAAATCTCATTCTACAGCTATAGACTAAGTTAAATCAGCCAGGTAACTACTACTCTTGTACAGCTAAACAAATTCAACAGATCACGTCCGGGTCATGGGAGATATTCAGCAGGTCGATGAAATCAAATGTAAAGACGGTATTAAAAATTGCAAAGAATTTCTGGCAGGTCATAAGGCACATCCAGAGTACAATAGGCAATACGTCAAATCACCTGCTGCGACATATACAGTGGCACTGCCAATGCTTTTATACAGCTCAATACCCACAGCATTATACGCAGAATAGAAGCCACACAGCAACGAATACGTACAGAAGAACCTTTCTCAAAGTGAAACATAAAACTATCAGCATCTCATGACTCGCATTAGAAGTCTTGACAATGACCAGATATACTGACTGCATCCATTATTATTGTCCTTTTGTTCGACTCAAGATCTTCTGCAACTTCTCTGTCTGCCGAGCACTTACCGACCAAACCTTACATCAAGTTCGGCTTTTTTAAACGCGCGCCATTACATTACATCGACCCCAGAGGATGGCAGCATAAAAAAACATAGTTGGCAGGCAGGCTGTTTCTTTGGCTTCAAACCTTAGCTTATATCAGCAGCAACAGAGTCAGTGAGTGACAAAGCTGAGTCCCTGTTTTCCTGGTATAAAGTCCATAACAAACTGCCCACTTCTGCAGTCCCATATGCCAATTCACTGGCAGCATTCAAGATCAGCCTTAAGCAGGAAATGCACAGAAGGGACCTGCTTCCCATATGCTGGGGCTTTGACACTGGGGCTGCATCATCCTGACGACCAACTGCAATTTCACCCACGTTGAAACATTGGCCGAGTGAACAATATAAATGATCCTCTTTTGTAACACAGAAATGGTGGAATCGACAACAGATTAGATTAGACAGCAGCATTGAAAATCAATTACACCAAACATTCTTACTGCTCATAGTGGTGCTGTTGCCGCAACCACTATTATTATTATATAAACTTATATCATGCTTTAACCCCTTTACCGTGATCCCCGAGTTAACTCGTCCAATTTTTACTAAGAAAATTTTTATTACACGGTAAACGGGTTAATAGCAGGTTATTGTAACACAACCCCAAAGGTAGCTTGCTTGGGGCTGTACATGTTCTAAGTCGTTCTTGTTACATGCAAGTGCGCATACACCACACCCACAAACACACACACACACATGCACGCACACAATGACACACACACACGCACACACAGAATCACAAACCCACATGGTGGCACAGCAGCACGAATTTGTCTATAAGAACCTTTCATAGTTTTGATTTAATGCACCACTGATACCATTGACATTCTGAATATACAAACGGCATGCAATCTGCAGCCATAAAAAAACAAGGTCAGCCCCATTACACCCACTCAGTTCCCAGAGCTGGACAATGACCTAAAAATCATTCTGGCCATGGTCATACAGAGACTAAGCAAGACTCCGGCCCATCCTCCTCCTCCTCCCTCCTCCTCCTTCCTCCTCCGTTGATGATTGGGGGGGTGGGGGGTGGGGCAGGCAGCCTCTGTGATTGGTGCTAATTAGATGCAAACTGTGCAACGGATGAGGAGGCACAGCTTTCGTCAGTCAGGTGCGGTGTGTGTGTGTTACAGAGGCATTTAAATGCTCATCATCAATGAGAAAAACAAGAAGAAGAAGACAAGAAGTCAAAAAAGACTTCGATTCAATCGGAACAGGAAACACGGATTGGACAGAAAGTCAATATAATGCAACTTAGTTCATCATCAGAGTTACCAGCAGCAGCAGCAGCTTACAAATGGCAACTGCAGCACGGCTGCTGCTGCCTGCTGCTGCACAGTGCACAGTGCTGCACATGTGTAATCTCGCATGGATTCAGCTGTTTCTCACACCACCAGGAAGCAACGAAGGATGCTGCTGCTGCTGCTGCAGCCACTGCTGCTGCTGCTGCTAATGCTGTGGGATAACTGCTGAGGTCAGATCAATGTGCTGATATGCATAGGACGCCTCCTCCTCCTCCTCCTCTTCGGCTGCTGCTGAAGCTGCCATTCATCCTCCTCAATCCACTGATCTATCGTGATGCACACAACAACTGAGGCAAATGAAAATGTAAGGCGGAGACGATTGAAACCGAATCTGAGCATTCCCACGAAACGTCATTTGAGCGCAACTGAATCTGTGAGCGGCGCTATATAAATGTTTCAATTACAATTAAGCGCAAAACCAATTCCTGTTCAAGTAAAATGACGTTTTTTGACAAAATTCCTGATAAATGACTCCATATAAATTTTTTTTATTTCACAATATATCACATTCTCATCTGCAAAAATTTACAATACTCATTTCTCACTGACATCCTTTCCACCTCCTCCTCTTCTCCTCCTCCTCCTCTTCTCCTAATAAGCATTAAGCATCCTCCTGATCTACGTAGATTTTGGATTCTAAAGGTCATCAATTTCTCCTTTATATTCTGGCTTTGCATCTTCCTACATATTCGTATCTTTTCCCAGCGCCTCTTCTTCCTTCGCATCTTTCTTCCCAATTGTCTTCCTCCTACGTCCTCTCGAGCGTCCGGATTAATTATTCTTAGCGCTTTACATCACCATTTCTACTTACTATCATCTTTACTTTTTCCATGAAGTATACAACACCTAATCCAGCAGAAATTTGTCTCTGTATTTCGTTTTCACTTGTGCCTCCTAACCGACACACCCACTATAATTATTACACTAACCATACACACTATAAGTGGGAAGATCACAAAAGTGTTGGCCAATGGCCACTCACTACCATATTCCAATTTCTAAGGCAGAGAAACGAAGTCCGTAACATTTCATAAAGCAGGCTGCCTTAAAGACAGTACTTCACTTCTTCCAGTTTCAATTGGATAATGATCAGTAAGTCTTTCCTGTTATATCCTTCTTGCCTATCCCTCTCTACCATCCTCCCGCAATAGCAGGTACCACATCTCTTCTGAATCTGTTGCTGGCTGATAGGTTGCCATGGATATCCGGTTATAGATGAATACAGTCGACTTCCGGTCATTGACAACCATCACCAGGAGGCAGTCTAAGACAATTGGATCCAGGAGACAATTGGTTTCATTTGGAATTTGCAAAAGAAGAATGTTCTGCAGAATAGATTTCTCATTCGACAAACCACTCAAGTAGGTCATTTAATGTCCAGATAGATAGGCTGTCCAATTCTTCCGTCAGCAACCACAGCCTAATGTAATTTCCCCGTACAAGTGTGTTCTTCAAAAACAGATAGAAATATTGATCTAAACTAAACAAAAACTTGACATTCATCCCAATTTCTCTAATTTCATGTTTCTTGCTACGTTTCATCAGTAATGCTAAAAACGTGTGAATTACAGTCTTCTGATAACTGCTTCATATACGAAAAGAGTAAGAGGGCCATTCAAAATTGCTCTTTGAATGAGCTGCTAAACCATGCTACATTTCATTGTGAACACAGTAACAAATAAACTTCTCCATGAAATCATTCGGAAACAAAAGTCTGTTGCATGCAACATGGCAATACATCAGATCAGGTGTATTTTTTTGCTTGCCCTGCAGCTGTTGTTCTCCTAATAATTTAATGGCAAGAGCTCTGTGCTGACGTCCCAGTCACGTTCAGCTGCACAAACTAAAACTGTTGTAGTGTTAAAAAATGTAATTTTTAACGTACACAATGTCACATGTACAGATGCAGTACATTAAAAATCCTTCAAGTCATTATAAAACAGGTTCATCGCATGCATCTTTTGGAAAGTATATGCTCATAATGCTTTCACATTTGCTCCAGTGTAATTTAAAACACACCACACATCATGCAATGTTCCCAAATTTCTTATCACCAGATGTCAGGCATTATGTATATTCACCATATAACCAGAGTAACATTGATACGCTGGATGATCAAGATGTTGTTGGCTTATTAGATACTATTACACACATTGCTTCTGACCATTTATTCCTATCAGGAGGAGCGTAGAAATGAGGTATACATGAAAGAAAGTCATAATACATAAAGGATTCAAGCACACATGGCAGTTATGTGAGAGAGCGAGAGTCATAATTCAAAGGCTTACAATATTTATTTTGTGCACTCACAGCAGCAACAGAAAGAGGACAAAGACTGGCTGCCATCAGGACAATAATGTCTGCACCAAAGCAGAAACTGATTCTGTGAACTTGAAAATGTTTGTAACATGTAATCAGTAACTTCTATTGCGTCCAGAGTCAAATGAAACACGATTCAAAATGCATTAGTTTTCTAAGACAAGTCAAAGCAAACCATTTTACACAGCCAAAAAAGGTCCTGAAAAATATGAATTGTTCTGTTGCAAGTGAAGAAGATAGGTAGCTCATTTATTACGCATGTCAATCAACAGAGCCCCACCATAGGAGCCCCCACCCCTGTGCATTGAAAGACCTTTTGTCTGAACCACCAATGCAGCAAATACAAACCAACAACCGGGTTGCAACGTTTTGATGAGTCGTCAAAACATTTTTCAGGCATCGGGATTCAAACCCAAAACATGAAGGTTACAGGCAGATGCATTTTCAATCTGCCAGAAAATCAACTCAACTGACAAGTCGCAAAAAAACCAACAGATTCATTCCAATCAAAAAAAATGTGAAACTCGGTCGTCCACGTTGAATGTGAATTATTCCACTCATTCCCCTGTCTCTACACAAACGTTTGGTATGCATACAAAGGCAGCCATAAAAATGTTATCCAATCTCAATATTACATAGCTTGCCAACAACCACAGGCAGATTCATTCAAACGAACCTGAAAATCGCTCTAGATAGATAGCCAGTGTACACAGTCGGCATGCAAGTACAGGCAAACAGAAGTGATTCTGTGTTAACAGCGTACCAGAGATCTGGACAAATCCATCCCAGGTGGACATCCACTGGGCATTTCTCCTCCACATCTCCCTCTGGACTTTCCTCTGAGCAAATTCCCCAGACATATCCCACCACCCTCCCCCTTATGTCAAAGCGAGTAAACATGAATTAATTAAGAATCAAAGCATCAAAAGCTTGGCTACGGATCTATATAGCAACAGTTTGAGTAAATTATATCGTAACCTTATCAAACACTTGATTGAGGCTCAAAACATTAAACACTTGGTTGATCAACATTAAATTTTAATAAATAAAGTAAAATAACAGCATCATTAATATATTCAAAACAGATAAAATAACATCACTAATTTCAAATTTTATAAGTAATACGGAAAAGAGATTCACAAAATTATACTTTACACAGTCAAAAGGATTTTGACAATCCAATACTAAATAAGAGACAATGTTACTATTTTGCGCTAGATAATTGAAATCAATAATCTGCCATTGTCACAAACTTTATCAAGGTAAAACAAGTTTACCGGGTACTTAAAAATTCGTTGATGAAACTTCACCATGATGAGAATTAAACGTGGCAGCACAGACACCATAAATAAGTGGAAAATTATAATGACACAAAAATGTAAAAGAATAAAACTGGACTGAATGCAAACAGGCGTGCACAATTCCAGTAAATCAGTTGAACAAGCAATTGAGCAGTGAACACATGAACTGCTCTTTCTCACCGTTTTGCACTCGTTGTTAGACTCTTGTTTAGTTTCATGTTGGATTTCGTCATCTCGCCCTCGGTTCCACCAGCTGCTGCTGTCCTCTGGCTTCGACTGGACGAAGCCATTGCCAATTCCACCACAGACAGACACCAGGCAGACCTATTGTCAAGAAAACAATAATCAGACCTATTGTCAAGAAAACCATAATCAGACCTATTAAAACAATAATCAGACCTACTGTCAAGAAAACAATAAGGCGTAAAAAAAATGTTGTGTTTCTGGTAACCCGATCGACCCGATTTTACGGCCGCGACCCAAATATTTTTGTAAAAAAAATTTTTTTTTATTTTTTTAATAAAAAAAATTTATAAATTTTTTAACATTTTTTAAAACTTAAAACAAAAATTTGTATTGACATAACAGAAAAGACGTCAACAAAATGAAATTAATAGGACTGTTTCTAAAGCAGTTTTAGGTGCAGACAGTCGGGAAATAGGCAGTTTATACTTGCTTAGAACACATACTTTGTTGCAGCATGCAAAAAAAACTAGTGGGGGGGGGGGTATACTTTTCGGATAGTCACTGCATAAAGATATTTTCATCATCATCAAGAACCGAGGGACCAGTGCCCGTAGGTGCCCGCTGCCATCCTCATTATTCCTCGCCATTTTTGTCGTTCCATCGCCGCATGTGTCAGGTCTTGTATTGGCGTTCCGCACCAGTCGGTTATGTTGTCCAGCCATTCCTTGTGTGGTCTACCTCTTCTGTTGGTTCCCTCCATTCTTCCAAACACCACCCTCTTTTATATTTTACCAAAATAAAAATATTTTACCAAAATAAAAATATTTTCCGACCTACCTACCCAATTTTTTTAGCTCTGTTACCGGAAACACAACATTTTGTTTAGGCCTAATCAGACCTATTAAAACAATAATCAGACCTATTGTCAAGAAAACAATAATCAGACCTATTAAAACAATAATCAGACTTACTGTCAAGAAAACAATAATCAGACCTATTAAAACAATAATCAGACCTACTGTCAAGAAAACAATAATCAGACCTATTGTCAAGAAACAAACCTATTGTCAAGAAAACAATAATCAGACCTATTGTCAAGAAAACAATAATCAGACCTATTGTAAAGAAAACAATAATCAGACCTATTGTCAAGAAAACAAATATCAGACCTATTGTCAAGAAAACAATAACCAACAAACAGTCATTGCCAACCCTGAGCATGTCAGCAGTACTGATGTCATTTATATTTTTACCGATTTCAGTGTGGCTTGGTTTTTAAACCGTAACACAGAATTTAGCATGTAGCCAACAGCAGCACTCTATTGATTATTGATCACCAGCAGATTGCAAAATGTACAATAATCAGGTTTTATGTCAATAGAGAGAGCCCCTAAAAACGTCAAAATTTTGCAACCCCCTTCGAAAATTTCTGTATCCACCCCCGAGTGACAAACCAAATCATTACTCTATGGCCTGAAGACATAGAGCTATGGACTATTCAAGTACATCAGCCATAGATCTGACAAATAACCGAGAGAACAGTGGAGATAATTTATTCGTACCCATTGCCACCAGATGGCCGCTGTCACGAATTAATGATGAACGAAAGCAATAGAGAAATGTCAAGACAGACAAATATTATGCGAGCGCAGACAAAAAGACCAGCAAATGTGTTACGTTCACACTGATCATATATTATGTATATGATGGACCTTGTATTGCATGCTGCAAATGCTCATTGCCATAGCACCTCTTCAAGAAATAAACTCATGATCAATGATGCTCCTGACCTGATTATACAATAATTATATATATATATTAGGGTGCCAACCAAATGCATGGTCAAAAAATAATTTTGTCTGATCCAGTTGCTCACCCCCTACAAATGTTTTCTATGGCAAGAAACTCACGTGATACAAATTTTATTCCAATAGAAGATCATTTAGAGGTAGCTTAGCGCGTCAGTAGTTTATAGTAGCGTATAACATAATTTCTTCAAAATCGCATATGGAAATAGCTTATATTTACAGAGAACAGGCTGTGCTGTGACTCAATGTTCATACTGACTAAGAATAATAATATTTCTTGTAATTTTTTTATCTTTCCCAATTCTTGGATGTTGCTCTAATAACACGGATAAACCATAAAAGGCTAATTAAAGACTGTCAATGTCATTTCATACAACTTCCAGCAATACAATCCTTCCTGATGGTGCCTATGTTTTGTCTGAACAAAAGTGTATAAGAAAACACTACTGAGCTTGGTTTGCAGACCAAAATCATGGAATTAGTCGATGCCAAAGTGTTCAACACCAGATGGGACCTCCAGTGGCAAAAAATCAAGATATTTAGAAGATTTAGATAGGCTACTCACGTATAATTATGCATTTGACGCAGACCGGTATGAAAATGGAATAAAGGTGACAGCAACTGCAGTGGTTTGGATCTGGTGCAAAATGAGTTTATCGAGTTCATCCAGCTCAATATGATATTCAGTCAAGACTGTTAGGAAGACTATGAGCTATTTTACCTGGCACTGATATTCTTAAAAGGAGTATAAAGTAAGGGAGATCTGTGCATATCCATGCCTTTGGAGTCCACACTAGAGCTAGATGGATAGCAAGGTCACAAACAAGGTTAAAAGATACTTATTTTACTCTCAATAAATCTCATCAAATGCGAGTTGTCAGCTCTCCCAGAGTTCAAGTCAATTGTTAAGTTTACATTCAGTGTCTGTACACACATGCATGTGCCACACCTGATCCTCGCAACGTCTTGAATCTTCTGCATGAGTTTGATGCATACAGACAAACAACTAAACTGTTATCGATTCAGCAATCAATTCCTTCTGTAGTCATTTGTAGTATCTAGGTGAAATACTAATTGGTCACACTTTCTCTGATACAATGGTTCCTCTGGATTTGAAGGAAGCAATAGTCATGCACAGCCCTAAGTAAAGAAACCCATGGACAAACTCCTCGGCACGTTGTAAGTTTATACTGCATGGACATGACACTGTTGCTATACAAATGCTTCGGTGGTTGTCACAACATATTTAGCAGTTTCTTGTGGCAATTGGAATATCACAGCACTTTTTGGCCCCAAAGACCTTCACCCTAGCATTTGAGAGAGCATTTCTGAGTATGCTAGTGCTGAGATATGGGCAGAGCGTCTGATGGTGGTAAACAGTGCCGCTGATTTATTCAATGGTGTTCTTGGTCACTATGAAAAACAGAATAAATTTATGTCATAAGTTGCTGAGAGGCACCGCAGGACATTTCTAGTTACTAAGGAGTCTACTATTGCTCACCAGTAGTGCTGGGCTCAATTGCTCATCACTAACTTAGCAATAATGAGCACCCTGGATAGTTGTGTATCTTACGCATTGAAACGTCATGGAATTTAGCATTGTCCAATGCTAAAAACTTTAACCGCGTCAAGCTACCAGTAATTTTTTTTAGAATGCTTCCAAATTTTGTGAGCCTTATTATTTCAACATTGAAAACATATTTTGGGGGTGAGAAGATACAAATTACAAACTTTTATTTTGAGTGGCACCCTAATATATATATATATATATATATATGCAATGAGCATCATGGCATATATATATATATATATATATATATACATACATGCATGCCACGATGATCATCGAATAGATTGGTCTTGCATGCATCACGACACTCAGCAACGCATTTTAAATAACTACAAAGCGCTTGCTTTCATATAATATGAGATGAAGCTGCATGGAAACCTCTTTTGCAGAATGAAAGGACACCCAGAATGAAAGGACACCCAGAATGAAAGGACACCCAGAATGAAAGGACACCCAGAATGAAAGATCACCCATAATGAAAGGCCACTCACAATGAAAGGCCATCCACAATGAAAGGTCATCCACAATGAAAGGTCACCTACAATGAAAGGCCACCAATGGCAACACTCTCAAGGAGCAGGGTGGCAGCTCATTTGACAGGAAGCAACCATTTTTTCCAGAATGTTCTCCAGAAGTTCTCCAGAATGAATGCCATAAAGATAAGATTGAAATCAGACACAAACCTGCATCTAGGTGACACAGAAAATGTGTAGTTGACCATAAGTATTGGAAACTTATTAATTTTATCAGTTTTATGGGGTAATAGTAATGCAAAAAATTCCGTTACTTTGCACTACTCTTGAATCAGCTTGTGTTCGCATTGCCTAGTGAACACACTAAAGCTATAAGCTGATGATGTTTCTCTGCTTGTGGAAATGGCAGATATTTTACTCATGAAATGGCAGATATTTTACTCACGAAATGGCAGATATTTTACTTGTGAAATGGCAGATATTTTACTCATGAAATGGCAGATATTTTACTCAAGAAATGGCAGATATTTTACTCGTGAAATGGCAGATATTTTACTCGTGAAATGGCAGATATTTTACTCAAGAAATGGCAGATATTTTACTCGTGAAATGGCAGATATTTTACTCGTGAAATGGCAGATATTTTACTCATGAAATGGCAGATATTTTACTCAAGAAATGGCAGATATTTTACTCGTGAAATGGCAGATATTTTACTCAAGAAATGGCAGATATTTTACTTGTGAAATGGCAGATATTTTACTCAAGAAATGGCAGATATTTTACTCGTGAAATGGCAGATATTTTACTCGTGAAATGGCAGATATCTTATTCGTGAAATGGCAGATATTTTACTCATGAAATGGCAGATATTTTACTCAAGAAATGGCAGATATTTTACTCGTGAAATGGCAGATATTTTACTCGTGAAATGGCAGATATTTTACTCAAGAAATGGCAGATATTTTACTCGTGAAATGGCAGATATTTTACTCATGAAATGGCAGATATCTTATTCGTGAAATGGCAGATATTTTATTCACTGGAGGTCACGGGAGGGAGCTTTTGCACTGGAGATCAATTCCATGGAAAAGACCCACAGAGCCAAACCGTGTTGGATTCATATCCATTTGGATGGTTACTCTTAATGGCTGCCGGCGACGAGTTGGAGGCTATATAAACATTCCAGTGCTCTAAAATTGTGCTTTAATAAAGTAATAGACTCTATAGACCAGCGGTTCCCAACCCGTGGCCCGCGGGCCAAAAGTGGCCCGCGAGGCCTCACAAAATGGCCCGCCAGGCCTCAACAATGGCACTCATCTCTCAACGAATTAACGAAAACATATGAAAAAATTGACAGTTTGGACAGGATAGAACACATAATCATTTTATATTGCAAATTATTTTGTTTTGAAGTCTATAAACATCAAACATTCTACTTTGAATTAATTATAACAATTTTTATATGCTTTTAGTTATAATTAAATTTTAGCATTGTCGCCCCCTAAATGGCCCCCAATGTCCATTAACTAAGAAAAAGTGGCCCTCATGTCCTCCAACTTGGGAAAAGTGGCCCTACAGTCAAAAAAGGTTGGGAACCACTGCTATAGACTGTGCAGTCAGTATTCTGCTTCAGCTATGAGACACGGTGGACAACAGAGGCTCCAGGCAATAAAAACTTGATACTTTCAACATATTGCACCTCATAGGAAGATCCTATGAACCCCCCCCCCCACCCCCGTTCTCAGATCCTGTGATAAATACTGTGATCAGGATAATGTCAGCGATGGCACTGGTCTCTCTCTGGTATTGTCCAGACACGCATACTTCTTCAAACATTTTCACACATCGCATGGCCGACCCAGTCAACCCAGTCAAGGAGAAGGAACCTCACAGAGCTAACTTATTGGTCTTCATACAGCATTGACATTTGACATCTAAGTCCCAGATCAGAATAGTCCATGGTCACATTGTACTGTAGACATGGCCACTCTCATCTCAGTATCTCAATTCACCATCAGAGAGATTTCAGAGAGAGAAGTAGCTCAGGAAGAAGAAGACAAGCAAAGATTAGACAAGAACCGAATCAAGTCATAAAAGAAAAACAACTGAAATTCTGCATCATCACCATCAACAATAATTACACACAAAACCAAACATTATAAGTAAAGGTGTACAAGAGTAAGCCCGTGGACACAAGAAGCGCATGCAAACACATACGCTGGCGTATAAAACACACACACGTGCCATCAGCCACAAGTACACCTACGTGCGCATGTCCACATTCTCACAAGTCAAGTGCTTTATCGAAAATCCCTAGTCGCAACAATCTCACAAGCCATTCGTCACTGTCAGGCTCCAGTCAAAAGCACATTCATAAAGGTCGGACGAAATGACACACAAGCAGTCTGACAAGTCACTTCAAATGTGCTGGAGAAACCTTAGTCTATGTATACACTAATTAATTTGCTAACAACCAGTTCTAATTACTCTGATATAAGCAATCAAATAGCTTCAGCTTAATCAGAACAAATATAGACCAGACGTATCTTAAGTGCTGTTAAAAGATGATTCCGTATACGTGAATCCCTTTGAAATAATTTAAATTATACCCGACGATATACAAACAGGATTGTAGAATAATCCAGGACCAATAAGAATTAGGCTCGTTGCTAGAATGGATGTGCTACGAGCCGATACAGGGTTAAGAAAGGTTACTCATTAGCAAGACAGACAAGCCCTAAGTGAATAAGAAAAAAATCAGATATCAGCACCGAGAACAAAAACAGCCGAGAAAAAGTGTGCAAATGTGGATGCTCTTAAAGTGTGCGTCTGCTCATGCGTCAATGTGTGCGTGTGTGTGGTTGCTGGTTGTTTGCCGATGGCTGAGATCAGCAATTAGCCAATAAATTCAATTGAAAATACTGTCTGTCTGTCTGTCTGATGCCTATCAATACACTGCATATATATTTACTTACCCATTCTCAACAACCACCCAAGGACTATTTTACCATAGAATAAGATAAAACATCGAAATGATAAAAAAAGTGACCAAAAAGTCAAATAATTCATTAAATAACAAAACAAAACATCTTGTAATAAAAGTTCTTGGAACTGCTCAACAGTCCAGTTTGAGAAAAATTACTAAAATATACAATTTTTAAGAGGAAATACCTAGAGCCTAGAGTATAAATAATTATAAAACACACACAGAATTAATTGACGATCTGTAGCAAGCGAAAGCCACAATCTGATCCTGTTGACTATATCTGGATGTGTTGTCAGAGTATAGATCAGATTGCCAGCCACGTATAGCACAAATGAAGAGCATTGAAGATAAAAGGTAACGTCAGTTACATGTATATCACATGTACATGTGTGTGAAAGCATTTATAAAAAGAACTTCTTCTAGAAAGCATGGTCCTGGATTTTAGAGGATGTTTGGCCGAAGAAAACACATTGTCACACGATCCAACAATCGGATTGCAATGATTACAGACTTTGCAAAGGCTTCATCACTTGCATCTTATACCTACACCCAATGTTGTACTCAATCATCTGATACTTCAGTGTATATCCGTGCAGCAAGTCTTAGTGTATCCATAGCAAGACAGTCTCTGGGTTATTGGCAGGACATTGTGGGGTGGAGGGCCTCTCCTGAATATCATAGAAAAATCAACTATGTCTATACTTGTATGTTAGAGCATATGATTAAACAATAATCTTTATTTTGTCACTAGGAGTCTAGGACATAGGAAAACGAAACATATGTAGCAAAAAAACGACGTTAACTAGTGATGACTCACAGCATACCGTGAGTGGAATACTTTCTTCGCATGTATAGTTGAATATATACAAGTCATTTCTGAACTCAACGTTCAATTGACTCAAAGTTCACTGAAGTCCTCAAACCCAAGTTCATTAATTTTTTTAATTTTCAAGCCTGGATGCAGTTCTGCTTCCCCCCACCCCCAAAAACAACCCAGCTGAAATGACACCTCTGGTTAATGGGCTTCCTAAGGACCTAATTCAACAATTTGGCAAACTGTTTATCTGTCAGTTCCTTAATGACATTTATTTATATTGCAAGATATGGCTATAACAGCTTGCTTATCCATAATTATCCACATAGGCCGCTTTCCAGTTTCACAGACCAATATGACCACCACCGCTGCCACAACTTGAAATCTCCAATGATTATATTTGCCTACAGAAGTATCTGAAGTGTCAATTAAATTGATGCCCTGTGCATATTGCGATAAAGCAGCTCTCTTGAAATATTACTACGTAAAATAACGGCACAGTTTCAAAACCTCTCCTGAATGTATTTAATGCTAAATCCAAAACATGGCAGCTCTCTTGAAATTACTACATAAAATAATGGCACCTGTAAACCTTTCCTGAATGTATAAATGCTGTTAATCCAAAACATGGCAACTTGAATCAGCTTCGTTGTGCTGGCAATCCACGTATTGGCATCTCTCCCCCATTATTCTTAGCATTGATCGCCGTATGCATGTGCAGAGGTCAAGATGGCTGCATGTTTCTATAGCGAGTCAATTTTTATCAATTCGTTGGCCACACACGAAATTTGCTGGATAATTTTTGTTTGTTTTTGACACCATGCAAGGGCCTTGCTGGTTTTAACGATACAAGCCTTATCAGCTGTTGTTACTTTTCATCAATTGATGCCATATAGTCCAAGAACTATGGAGACGACCAGTGAACCATGATCTCTGCATGGGAATTCATTCACTGATCTTGCAGTGTGAGTCTGTCACTGGTGACATCTTCCAGGAATCGGAGCATTAATTGCTTATTAATTAACTTTGCTTTTAGTCCCTTAAACATCATTAATTTTAGGGTTCATGAAGGCAGGGCTTAAGCCTTTTGTAAAGTACAAAAGGTGACATCATAAGTGTACAGTGTACACAACCGCCATCACCTCGACCACCACCACTAATCCCAACCACTAATCCCACCACGACCACAAATCCCACCACCACCAATCCCAACTTCAGCAGACATAAATGCTTGTGCCTCCACTGGAAACGCACAGCCAAATCAGCTACAAAGACTGGCTCTGACTGAACAGTGAACATGGTCAGTGGAAAGATCAGGTGGAGAGGGAGAAGATTGGCCACTGTGCTCTTGTATATATGCCAAGGCTAAGAAAATGAAGTTACCAACACTTCATACCCATGGACCGTCTTATTCAACAATCAACTGTTTTATTTATTTTTTCACCAAAATATCAGAAAATGTAATGATCATGGCTGAATAGCTTCCTTGAAATGTTGTTATGTACACAAATATACAATTACATGTGCATTACATACAACAGTTTCAATTTGCTCATGTATTCCCTGCTCTTATGATGGAGATGCACTTCAAATAAGCTCTTGAAGCAATTCAACACACAAAACATTCGGACTAGTGTTGGCAGTGTGAGAATTGACATGGGAAGGGTTTCAACCCAGGACTAGACTTTCTTACAGTTCCATATTTAAGCCTTCTTTGCAGACCACAACTACAAATGAACCCTCCCCCCAATTATTTTTCTACAAATCTCATACTCACTATTGGCAATGGACTGTTCGAGTAACAACACTAAATATCATTGCCATTTAATGCAATGTAAGATAGATGACAATTTTTACAGCACAATCCAACACCAAAACATTAATTCAAGTGCACTTGGTAGATCTGTGAATGAAAATTATCCCTCCCAACCAGCCTTACCATAACTGACCATATCGCCAGCAATTCCTATCAGCAGTTCCGAGCATCAAATGAACAATAACTTCGTCTATCCAGTCAGTTGATTAATTAATTGAGCCTATTTTCATAGTTGTTACTAATTACCGTGCAGTATTAACCAAGGCAGGCACCTGATAGTAAAGTAAGTAAGTAATTATATTCTTTAATATAACCAGCTGCCAAACGTCAAGTGCTGGTATCACCTGTATATCAAATTCACATAAGACATCAAAAACTATTAAGACTAAACAAACTAATTAGTATGTACATGTAAACAATGTTTTAGTGATAATGTTTTCCTCATATGGTTGTCTGCTCTTGGCAGTACCCAGTCATGGTGTCTGGGGTATTATAGGTTATAACCCGTTTACATGTACTTCGCTGGGGGAGCAACTCATGGAGGATATGACCGCAGACCTGGTCTTTTCAGAACCGCCAAAAATAAACAGGTATCAGCAAGACAGCATAGTTCTTCGAACCTTGGAATATCACCCAGAAGATATGGCTAACAGATCAGCCAATATATTCATCAAGGCTTGGAGCCTAACCCCTTTCTTGTTGTCCAGCATATCCCCAACATGCAGGAGCTGCATGAAGCAGACATGAGAGTCTAGTAGATGGTACCACGTCCTAGAGCTGAAGCCAGCTAGACCATGAGCAGTGATCATACATGTATGTAAGGCATAAAAATACTGCCTGGCCCTACAACATATTTTATCAATGTGCATGTTGAAACTAAGCTTATCAGACAATGCTACATCAAGAACCTCTAAGCTGTTAACCTTGGTTAAGCCCAGCGTTCTATTGGATAGGTCCCGCCACTGCATGCCCCCCCCCCACCCCAGGTCCACTGACAATCATTTAATGTCTAATAAGTTAACAACAAACTGGATAATAAGAAACTAATGACCAGCAAAGCAGTCTTGTTTAGCATCTGGAAAAAATTATTTGTGAGTCAAGCACGTTCAACAATCGCAGAACATGCTAAGATTGCAAGCAAAAGTTTGCGATAAAGATAGATAGATATCATGCACGGTTGTGTATTCGCTGTAGAGAATTCAAAATCGGCAGAAAGAACGAACATTAACAGCTGAAATAGAAGTACACCAAGGATTTTTCACATACTTAACAAGGACTTAGAACACCTATGAAGTCACTTTTATCCAAGAATCAAAGAATGACAGGAAATGTAACGTTTATAGGAATGATGTCCCGGATTGCATACAGCAATGCTATTGGAAACCGTGAGAATGACAGCATTGACTGGCATCAATCGAAGTGCAGACTACACAAAAGAAGAAGTCCTGCAGTACTGATAAAGAATGCGTAAACATGGCAAGTTTTTAAAAGAACCAAAATGATTCATGGGCATATTGTGCAAAAATCCACCAGCAGCAAAATCACAGCAGTTGCAATTCCAGATTAAATCCTGACAAAGTCGTGAGATCTACACACCTAATATAAATGCATGCACCTGCTTTTCACTATTAGGCCTACTATTAAAGAAAACTTATTCCTAAAAATTGTCTTAGCAGAGAATGAATTTACCGTATCTACCAACCAGCTGTAAATGAACTCTAAATCTATAATACAATAAAAAATTGTAAATTCTCTCATTAGAATCTTTCCACGGTTCTCTATTGACGATTAAATGGGGCTTTGTTCATAGGCAAATGCCAACTTTCTATCGCCTAATTCGGTAATTCCTAATTCTGTGCCCAGTGTTGCCACTGAGGTTTCAAAAAAAACCATAGATTTCCTATAAAAAAAAACACAGAAAAACACAGACGTCGCCCGGCCGAAAAGTAAAGAAAATTTTATATTTTCGCCGGCAAAAAAATTGATGACCTTTTTTTTTTTTTTTTTTTTAGTCATCCGGTCCGAAAAGTCAAAAAAATTTCTATTTTCGCCGACAAAAAAGTTGATGACCTTTTTTTTTTTTTTTTTTTTTTAGTCATCCGGTCCGAAAAGTCAAAAAAACCCCAGAAACCCAGACGAAAACCGAAAAAAACACAGATTTTTCCAAAAAAAAACAGAAACCCAGACGAAAACGGGAAAAAAACACAGATTTTCCCAAAAAAACACAGAAATCCAGACGAAAACGGAAAAAAACACAGATTTTCCCCCAAAAAACCCAGAAACACAGACGAAAGCAAAAAAACATAGATCTATGTGGAAAAACACAGCTGTGGCATCACTGCGTTCAGAGCAGCACAGCAGCAGCTGCTGTAAACTGTACAGGAGACTGCTGCACGCATGTACGCGTGCGTGTCGAAGACGCGTCTTTTGTTTCGCTTGTCGTCTCAGACTGGCCACTATAAACTGCCCCAACCCTGTTCGTTGGTCATCTTTTTTAGTTCTCCTGCTTATGCATGATAGCCCGATGTCCGACAAAGCGATAGAACAATGGGGTAAAAGACAACTTACCCCAAAATTCTAACCCAACACTCAACGACTAAATGACGACCTCGCCACTAGTCGCGATCCATGGACTGCAGCAGCGTTGCCACTCTGAAAAATAAAAAAACCCAAGTTGGTCGGTCGAAAAAACCCAAGAAAACCCAAGTTGCTCAAATCTTCCGAAATTTTGAAAATTTTCGTCCAAAAATTTCTGACGACTTTTTTTTTTTTTTAAGTCATCCGCCAAAATTTTTTCTTGAAATTTCAAAAAAAATTCCATTTTACCGTCCAAAAAATCTGACGACCTTTTTTTTTTTAAAGTCATTTCGCCCAAATCTTTAGGAAATGTCGAAAAATTTCCGGTTCGCAAGCAAAAAACCCAAGATTTGCCCAAGAAACCCAAGTTTTTTACGGAAAAAACCCCATTTCCCAAGTTCGAAAAAAAAACCAAGATTTTTTTGCGCCGAAAAAAACCCAAGAAAAAAACCCAAGTTCCTCGCAAAAAAACCCCATTTCCCAAGTTCGGATCAAAAGACCCAAGATCTTGTGAAAAAACCCAAGGAGTGGCAACGCTGGACTGCAGCACAACGAATGTGGTACGAACAAATCGCACTGGATGCAGTAAGAAAAAATCTCAAGATAAATGAAAGACGGTGGATAAAAAACAGTAAAGCTAACCAAGTCTAGCAATGAAATTAATGATTTCGTTATAATAAACAGTCGATCTAAATTTTAAAATGGCTGTGACTAGCGGACCTCCAAGCGGCCGTCGAATCTCAAATACTAGCGGACCGCCAAGTCACGTGTAACCTGTCACATGACTGGCGGCCGTCCAATACTGAATACTAGCAAGCCGCCAGGCTTTCTATTTACACCAATCCACAAGAGTTTCTAATGGCTAAACAAACCCTAAAACTAACCCTAACCGACCCTCACGACGCCTAACCTGAACCTAACCAACACTCACGTAAAATTGGTTGCTTACTCTGTTTCTAGTAATTTTCTAAGTCATTAAAACAAGAAAACTTTTGTCCGACATAAAACCAACTATCGGTAACTGCCGCCATTGTAACAATATTCAAGAATCAAGACTCGTCATGTGACAGGTTACACGTGACTGGCGGTCCGCTAGTATTTGAGATTCGACGGCCGCTTGGAGGTCCGCTAGTCACTTCGTTTTAAAATACGTAAAACCTGGTGCGATTATCTGAACAACTGATCTCACCAATAGGCCTACATGGGCTGTTGTTTTACCCTCCCTCTGGTTAAAGAATAACAATATTAAATTTTGAGTTCTTATAACTACCATAGACCTTATATTTTTTAATCTAAAGCTGTATAATTATAACCATTGTGACAAACAATCACTTAAAACACTTAAAAGATTTATTATATAGTCTTACAAATCAATTACCAAGTTAAACGTGTCGGTCATTCTTAATCATATTAAAATGAGAGTGACCAATCCAAGAAAATAGGACGTACCCACCTTGTCGATTCTCTCAACCTACATGGACTTCACATCTGCGCGCGCATGTAGGCTACATTAAACAGGCCATTAGTTTATTATTCCGTCTGCACTTTTTCGATGCGATATTAGATTTAAACATCTCTGCTTCGCAAATCGCGTGGGGGCGCAATGGTGCAGACCTCGAGGAAAGCCCATTTCCGGTGCTTGAAGCAGGAAGGGTTGCGGGTTCGAATCCATCTCAAGCCGCTGTTTAGAGTCACACTGACCAAGTCCTTCGCTCGCAATTGCACATGCGCTTCGATCGGCGTTCCGATTCGGTGCCGAGTTGCATTCGGGAGCACCTCTGAGTCTAAGTAGACTATAATTATAGTAGGCCCACCTTGAAGGGGCAGTAAAACATGTGCTCATAATTAGCCTATAGGGCAGTGGTTCTTAACCGGTGTTCGACCGAACCCCTGGGGTTCGGTAAGCCAGTGCCAGGGGTTCGGCAGAGGTCCTCTGAAATATATACATATTCAGTGAAAAATTATCTGCTATTTTTTCAACTTATATTTTAATTTTTTTTTGAAACCTTATTAAATTTAAACTGTTCATCCTGGTAACTTTAGTTTTGTCTTACTGTACCAGTGCACCTCCCGATAATTAACACAAGCAGGCATCTTTCTGTGAAGTAATAATCATTATAAGGTAGTATATACCGATAAGATATGTAATTTTTCGTTGTTTTTCTGCAGAAGTAGCATCGCATCGTATGACGTACGCTAAAAGCAACTATTACCATTTTCTTATATATTTATACCACAGAGTATGTTGAGCAAAAAAATTATTGTTCAAATTTGAGGGGTTCGGTGAATGGTCATGGATTTCTCTTGGGGTTCGGCTCCCTTGAAAAGGTTAAGAACCACTGCTATAGGGTATACATGGGCCTACTAGGCTATAGCTGAATCGCTGATGTAAGCCTACGGTAAATTTCGCTTCTTCGAAGTTCGACCCTTAATTAACCCCGCAAGCTTATGAGAATTGTGGGTAAACAACTATATGGTCTGACTATGATGTGGAGACTGGAGTTTGGGTGTCACGGGTGTGAAAACCAGACTTTACTATTATGGGGGGGGGGGGGGGGGGGGGTCATAAGATAGACTGAGGGGGTCGAGCCCCTCAATCCCTCACAATTCTCACCCTGCCCAACCTTCGTATACCCGCCTCTGCCCCACAACTACCCATGCAGCCTCCGCCCCTCTGGGGTAGGCCGGTAGGCCCTATCCGGCGTTTCCGGATAAATGTCGGTTTATCACGCCCATCAATCCGCTTCCACCCCGCCCTCCCATCCACCCCACCTAGCCTCACTCCTCTGAGGTAGCAGACGTTGCCCGGTAAATTTCTGTTTTCCTCATCCCTCCACCCAACTCGCCTCATTTCACCCCTCTCCGCGTCTCCCACCCAGCCTCGATTAGGCCTATGGGTTCCCAGCGTAGGCATACAATTAATTAAGATTTATTATGAGTAGACTTTCTTTCTACGCGCTTTCCTGCAAGATTCTCTTTTTGTTTTGTTTAAGTCAATAATAACAATGCCATTAAAAAAATCAATCGCCAGGTGGCGTCTTAAATGGTCGTAGGAATTGAGACTTCAACATCAGCTGTTGATCAATTCAGTCGCCAGGTGGTGTCTTAAATGGTCGTAGGACGGTAGGAATTGAAACTTCAACGTCAGCTATTGACCATTTCAGTCGCCAGAGGGTCTCAAAAAAGATATAATTTAGTGTGCAAGCTGTCGATCGCAAAAGCATTTGCTCGTCAAACACGCTGCAGTCATCACTCAATATAGGTCTATAGCAAATTATTATTATTATTATTTATTGACCTTTTATATATCGCACCTTCAAGGTAATCTACTCAGAAGTGCTCCCAGGCCAACAACGGCTAAATAAAAGTTTTTAAGTGAGAAAGAAACATAGTGGTGTGACCTCTAGGCACAAATGACAGCAATGAACGTCCCCAAGAAACGAGTGTGTTATTGAGTGTGTGGAGTTCCGACTCCAGCTAGTAGGCCTATTTGGATGGACATGAAATTCGTCGCCTATGGGACCGTGCACATCTGGTAGCCTACAGTAAAATGCACATCTCAAGGTTATTCGTACGCACGCATAAGAGGGGGTCAGCAAAATGTATGGGTGCGTACAAGGGGGACTCGAAAATACGATTTTTGCGTACATAATATAATTTTATGGATGGTCCCATGTGCTCTACTCTCACCATACAAGTCTGAAAATGTGGTATACAAGTCATCAGGGCTTAAAGTGTGGTTGGACGGTCATGGACGGCGTCCAGGCACTTATTTTAAAATCTAAACGCCGTCCTGCAACTTATTGGCCAGCACAGCCTGGAAAGGTAAGGGGCGTCCAGGCACTTATTTTTCCACACTTTAAGCACTGCAAGTCATGTTGTTGAGCCATCACAAATAGATTACAACAATTAGGCTCATGATAACAATGTCTCTAAACCAGTAGATAAATAACACAACCAAGACCATAATGGTGCCAAAGAATATCATTACCGTGGCAATTGCAAATAAGGGGAAATGTCAAGCTATTTGCTCAATATGTAAATGTACGCATGCATTCACACAACTCCTGTCTCGGCTGGTAAACAACAAAAGACTCACTTTTACAGTAAAATATTAAGTCCAATGTTGCAGGGTTGTTTTTAAGAAATTTTAGAACTGCACAACCCCTTCTTTTCCTTCCCATCCTCCATGGTAAATTACTTCCAATTGCAGGACAATGACCATTTTTTGCTAGTTTTAACTGTACAGAAGTGCATCCACAACTGCACAAATCCATTTAGAACTGCACATTTGTGTACAACTGCATGTTAAAAAAGCCCTGCAATGTTGGAATAATCATTCAGCGTAATACGCCCACATTCACGGCATGCATCTTCTTCCCCCCCCCCCCCCCCCAATTGGGGCCCCAAAGGTTCTTTAGTCCAATTGTAGCAGATCTCACGACAGACATGGGAATTAAGAAGAGCCACAGAAGATTCTATGACAGCATGGCATGCTATAATCTAAGCTGAATAAACAGCCCAGCAGACACTGAAGATTTTTACATTTTACCAAGATACAGTCACACTACTACAGCACAAAATCACCGAACGTCTTTTCGTGAAAAGATTCGATAGCAGCAGTTTTCTCAATCGTTGTTTTAATACGTTATCTTTTAGTAAAGTGCTTGTCAAGATCGGCGGTTGTTCTCTGAATGCTATACATGTTACGCTTGATGCGATCCTCCACGCTTGACTTTTCTGTGTGAGTCAAAATCATTGGCCTGGAACAGACAATAGTATGCTGAGTCAACGATAAAGCAAGCACCATGAGAATTGCTATTTAAACTTTTACTCCATGCTTAGATATAAACTAATAATAAAGAATTAAACATTATTCGTTAGCAGTCATGTTATACCCAAAACAAAAGGTATTATTATGGTATACAGAATATTACAGATGTCATTGACCGTTAATTTCTTGTACATAGGAAATTACATTTTTAAGCTTAAAATTCAGCATAAAAAACAATAATGTCAATCTTACTGCTTGCATTAAAATGTAAAATTGCTTTAAAAAACCAAGTGAAAGAGCATAGTTTAAAGATGGCCTTTAAAAAAAAGAAAATATTCAAATTCCTAATTTGTAAATGAGAATGACCGCTCACTTGATAAAGTTTGGTCCACCCTTTGTTTGGTTCTTCCTCTCACTTTCGTTGTCCTCTTCCCTGTATCTCTTGATATTCGTCTGGCGTTCTTCATCACGAAGACGCGCATTATCCATCATCTCGATACGTTTCTTCTCCATTTCTTCACTCGTCAGTTTCCTGGATTACATGCATACAGAAAACCGTAAATTGTCTGTACATGCATAAACATGAAATCCCAATTTAAACTTTCTAAACATGAGGCGCGGTGGTGTAGTCGTTGCTTGGGAGCCGGAAGGTTCGAGGTTCGAATCCACCTCGCCGCGTAAGGACCTTGGGCAAGTCCTTCACTCACAATTGTTCAGCGCTTCGGCGTGAAACTCCGATGCAGTGTCTGCTCTGCATTCGGGAGCGCCTCTGAGTAGGGAGAGATTGAAGGGGTGCTATAACAAGTGCACATACAAACAAACACACAAACAAAACTTGGCTGACCTGCAACCGAGAGCAAATGAGTGAACAACTGATCTGCAATAAAAAAAAAACAACTTCTGGCAAAGATCAATGGCTGCACTAAAGATCTTAGGACCATTCCAACAATGTCTCTGCTACCTTTCTATAGCTCTTTCTCAGGCATTCCTCTCTCATCTTAAAGACAGTCTTACTTGGCCGACCTGGGGGTTAGGCGCACCTCTAAGGCATTGTACAAATTCATTTACACAGTGACTGTAATTGTAATCTGTGTACACAATAGTCGACAATGCAAAAACTTCACAGGGATAAAGTACATGTAATGTTGTCTGACAGGTAACCTAAATACATTCATTGGGCCGGTTAATGTGTACATGACCACAATGATTGCATCCACGATTGCACATGTGCGTTGTCGTTGATTGCAATGTCACAAAACAGCTGGTAAATTTCGCTTCTTCGAATAAGACGCACGTTATTTATTGCTCTGCAGTTGACGCACGAAAGAGTCTGTTTGGCATGCTGGCCATGCTTGCAGGTAGGCTATAAGCTCAGTCACGTTAGGTAGCAACTGCGATATTTTAAAACGATGATTAAATACAGGTTCCGTCTCTAACTCGTAACTCTATGGATAACGGGCCGGAAAACCGACCCTTCGAGTTCAAAGGGCTAAGCACTCAGTGTACTCTAAGATCTTTGATACAATGATCAACGAAAAGCCGAGAAACACACAGATAACCTTACAACCTTTTCACTTGCTTCGGTGAGCGATCTCTGCGTCTTTCATTGCTCACAGGGCTCGCTGATTTCCTGCGATGCAAATCTCGACCATCTTTGGAGTTTGATCGCTGTCGTTGTTTTCGCACTTCTGGACTGGAATCCTCTCTTGCTTTCTGTATGGAAAGAAGCAGTTAAAAGAAAGACATTTTGAGAACAGAAAATCAACAACAGTGTAGAAATAATCTCTTTTGAAACACCAAAAAACTAATAACTACACATGAATCTGTACATCAATGAATACAAAATTCCTGGAAACCACATTTTGGAGTATCCTAGTCAATCCATCCTCCGGCACAACATTAGGATGACATACAAGTCAACGAATTTAGAATAATGTGTTTTCGCAACATTTGACTGTCTTGATCAATTTATTGAATTATATACGTTATCACCATACATGTACACCAAAATGTGGATAGCAATTGGTCTAATAAAGAATGTTCTGTTCTTATCTTAGTTTGGAAACCGCAATGGGTGCAGTGAGAGAAGTTATTGATAATGGTACTAATCTTAAACAGACTGCCCAGTGCCCACAGCAAGAACATTCATTATTCAACCACATGTCATTTTCTTCAGAAAGTTACTAAGATCATTCTTGCAACGAATAAAGCAACAGAAGTTTTTTTCAAACCACCAATACATATTAATTGCTGACTACTTGGTGATGGCTGGTGACACGTATGCTTGCTCACCAATGTACTACCAAATTCAATGTGAACTTTTCCACTCCCAAATAACAAGGAGGCAGAATTAGTACTTTAACACGGCCCTCATTTGGCCCCCAGAACTTTCAGAACCGCAAAGAAAACACCTTTCAATTCAATTACTGCTGACAAGATCTCATTACAGCATATGGACTGATTTTGCCTTACAATAGAAAGAGCACACAACATTCAGACCGCAAACAGCAGTTTATGACAGGCATTCTATCCAGTCTACCTCAGCCGTTATTTTTCCATCAGAGTTTATAACGACCAAGTCCTATATCTGTGATGGATCTGGTTGGTAATAAGCCAAGTGGAACATTCAGTCAGAGCAAAACAAGATCATCACTGTTGCCATCATCGTCATCACTACATATGTCATTTAAAAACTATGTATGTCATTTAAAACCTAGATTATAATAACATATACCACAAAATCTGCACTTACATTTAAGCCATATCTTTTAAATCTTTGTCCGGTTGAAGACTTGTCCTCATCGTTGTCGCCATTGGAATTATGATGCACTTTGCCTTTGTGTCTTTCGTTGGTGTCTGAACGATGTCTGCTTGTATGCCTCTCTCTATCCGACCTTTCCTCGCTATCAGAATGAACGGACCTTCGTCGCTTTCTGTCAGTTTTCAATTCTTCGCTTCGAGATTTCTTTTCGTCATCTAACAATCGATTTCTAAAGTGACTGTCAGATCTGTTTCTTGAACCATTTTGCCGGCTGTTAGCGGGTCTTTCGTGCTGCCTGTCGTCATGACCTTTCTGCCCTGCTGCCACAGATTTCTTTTTCTTCTGCTCCACAATAGCCAGATATTTATTGAGGAGTTCATCTTCGCTTTCATCCGATGAATAACTTTTCTTCTGTTTCTTCTTTCCTTTCTTTTTGTCTTTCTTCTTTTTTGACTTTTCTTTCTTCTCTTCGAGCTGTAAAAACGCACAGAACTCTTATTAGAAACACACGTAAAAGGATGAACACTGTAGTGTAAACTGTCGTGATTCTGTAGTAGTGGTGTGCAAGTATTCACATCACATAGTGATGACATACTAAATCCATACCAATGCAGTAATTTCAGCGCAACTGCATGTATTTTATTTATCCTTGTATTGTATAAGTTTTAAGGAAAGAATTACACAAACACCTATACAATGAACCACGGTTTTCCTGAGATTTGTACCAAATTTATAATGGCAAATTACATGATAGTTTTTTCCTAAAATGGTCATCCACTTCACGGAAGCACATTCAAACCGATAGCGTAGAAAAAGCAGTGAAAAAGCAATGCATACCACTTTCATCAGTTGCTTCATTTTAACCGGATTATTCATGACTTTCCGCCTTTCCTCTTCTTCTTTTCTCCTACATAAACACACACAAACACACGTGCATGAGAAATAGCATCCACCATTACACCAACACTGATTTTATAAAACATGGACTCAAATGTTGAAGCAGTACACACACGTCCATTCAGACCTTTCACGTAACCTAAAAGACAGTTTATTTTCCTCAGAGAGCGTTGCCAAGTCTTTCCACTTAAAGCATGTTCATTGCTCATGCTCTCTACCAGCATTCGAACAGTAGCACTATTATAATAGAAGCATAGAAATTCAATTTTTAAATCACTCATCCCGTTCACTCACTAATCCCACAAGTCCTTTCAGTTCATTCACTAAATAATTTTTGCAATCACTCAACAAATCAAGCAGTCACTTCACACATACACATGCACACCCACTTTCACAAACACACGAACCAATCAGCTCTTATACCTGATTGCATAGAGTGGATCTTCTCTCATTTTCACCTGCATATCCATTTCTGCTCGTCGAGACATGACCTCAGTGAATAACGCGCCTGGAGCATCTGTCAAAGAAAACCAGAGAATATCACCAAACAGCCATAAGAGATTAAAGATTTCACGCAACTAAATCTCTTGAGAAACAGGGCTCTAGGACTGTCCACCAAAGCAGTATCAGTATTAAAGGTATTTGTTGAATGCCCTACAATGCCGTTTGTAGTTACGCAAAGGAGAAGTGCAGACAGCCATCTTAGCCGAAAGAAGCAGCCAAGGGATTAATAGTGTTAGCAAGTTCTGTATTTCTTGGCCTTGGGATATGAGGGAGGTTGGCCAATCCTTTCCTGCATCATGCTACTGACAGTGTCAATGCATTAATTTCTTAATGGACTTCTCTATCCCTCTAGCAAGTTGAGAACATGTTCTGTCGTGGTAGAGACACACTTCACAAGAACAAAAATTAAATATACTTAAATCTTCCAAACATTTAGAAACTTTATAAATTAAATAAGAGATTTCCTTTCATTTAGTACATAATTATACTAGGGCCACCATCCACAACTTCACGAATTCAAATGGCTGACAACCTTTGTCTACAGGTTCTTTTTCTAACTCTTTTTCAATTGCCTTGTCAATTCTTCTTCCGAGTAAATAATCTTCTGCATCTGGTTTATCCGGCTTATACAGCCAGCCGATCTTTTCCACACTTCCTTCATTCCTGAGAAAGAACAAAGAAACGAACAGATTTATGCGTGCACAGTTTATCCACAAATTTTTCAATATCAATGATGACTAGATACTTTCATACCATGTAATTCTATAAATTTTTCATCTTTAGTATTTTTTATACATTTTACATGTATTTTATTCATGCAATTTCACTTCAGGTTATGACTGTCACTTACTTTTGGATTCAAAAGCACAGTGAAACAAACAAAATATAAGTAAAGTTAACATGTGGTGCCTAAATGCCTCCCAATGTCATGATATTAGCGTGCAGTCATAATTTCAACAGGCAGTACCAGTTTCAAGAATGAACGTGCTGATTTATTGACCAATGATTAATTGATTATGTTGAGAACATTGTTTAAACTGCTGCCAAATTTTACATACATAGGTTTGCAATGCACCATAGATGCTGAGTTGCTGACTCAGTATCTTGAGGGAAAGGTTCCAAGTACTTCAAGACAATATAACCATGACAGCAGCATCACCCATGCAGGGAACTGCCATGTTCAATGGGATCCAAAGGAGAGGAGGAAACCAGCCTTCAACAGGGCTACTCTGCTGAGCCTTTCACTCTCCATGCATGGCACTGCATGTGGATTTATAAGTAAATATCAACACATTTATTTATTTATCTCTCCATTTGCTATATAGTGCCCCTTCAAAACAGACTATTTGTCAGTAACTCTGTCAACACAGTTGTCACCCTTTGTCACTGCTCAAGTCTGACAAAGTTCTTGCTGATAGCTCATCAAATATGGAGCCTGCTCTTCGGTCTCTCTTCATTGTCCACGGCAAACTTAATTGATTGCTGCAATCATTTCCAAGGCACACAACACTAATTATAACCACTAATTATAACTGAAATGCAAAATAAACCAGCCATCTACAGTAACATAGCCATCGCAATTCACCTTGACTTTCTACTAAAACCTACTGAACAAACACTTTCAAGTAGACGATAAGTACTGAACTAACTGCGAAAAGGAAACATTGAAAAGAAAAAAGGAGCAAGAAGACAAATTATAATTATATAGCAAATATAACGGCAATATACTTGTTCTTGTCTTTCAGTAATTCTTTCACCTTCCTTCTCTCTGTTTCATCCATTTCTTGGTATTTCGCAAGAAGAACTTTCTCCATTTTGTGAAGAAATTAACCGGAGTTACTGAGAACACAAGACCAAAACCGATTCACTAAATTACACTCAAAACACAAAAGAAACAAATTGACATGCAAAAAGTTTTACAAGCCCAATATATGGTGTAAATCATTCGGCGATTATGTACTATCAGGGGACGAAAAATACACAGTGTCTTTTGCTATCAATCCACCAGAGTTTCTAATGACTGCACTAACCCTAAAACTAACCCTAACCGACCCTCACGATGCCTAACCTGAGCCCTAACCGACCCTCACGAAAAAGACGTGCAATGACCGCTGACGGCAATGCAAAAGACACTGTGTAATTTTCGTCCCCTGATAGTACATGATCGCCAATCATTCTCATACAATTACTACTTTTGACAACCGAAAGCCAAGAAAAGCTGCACCCAAACAATGCAGGTCGGGGATCAATTTTACTTATCGAAAATCGTCCACTTAAGATTATTGTTTTATTAATAGGGGCATAGGAATATTGGGCAAGTCCTTCACTCGCAATTGCTCTGCACTTTAACGTGAAACTCCGATTCAGTGTCCGTGCTGTAGTCGGAAGCGCTTCTGAGTAGATACTTAACAACCGAAAGTCAAGAAAGCCTGCACCCAAACAATGCAGGTCGAGGATCAATTTTACTTATCGAATATCGCCCACTTAAGATTATTATTATTTTATTTATAGGGACATAGGGACATTGGGCAAGTCCTTCACTCGCAATTGCTCTGCACTTCGACGTGAAACTCCGATTCAGTGTCCGTGCTGTAGTCGGGAGCGCTTCTGAGGCTAACGCAAGCACATAATGTCATAGATAGAGCATACAGAAAACAATACTATCAATCAATCAGTTTATCGGTCCGTGTGCATCAAGCACACTAAAGCAGAAAATTAATAAGGTTACACAAAGTAGGCTATACTAGTATAGGCTACTACTAACTTATGACAGTCGGACGAAGTATTCCACAGTCCCCACAAAACGACAATAAAGTTAGAAACTCGCAAACATTTAATATAATATAATGCGCCTTATCGCATTAGCAGCATAGATCTACAGCAAGCAACAGTTTACGCCAAAGATTACGCCATTTAGAAATGTACTTCCTGTACACGTGACTTGTATATCATACATCTCAATGGTGTGTACAGTGCGCGCCTAAGAAGGTGT
>OX243813.1:27957734-27992734 GCA_945859605.1 Lumbricus rubellus | reverse complement strand
TGCTTAACATTTTGGTGTAAATTAATATTTGATATCTCTGAAATTAGATATTTGCCAGATTAACAAAGTTTGGGGACGTTTTTTATGCGCCACCCGGTATATTGCCGTGATTTGTAGACCTGTTATAGTTGAGTCTGCGTTGAAGAACCGCGCAGAACAACAATTGCACGAACTGACCTGAGTTGAGAATGTCTTGCGGCGAAGTTGGCTCAGTCATTTTATTACGGTTGTGTAAATGTCCTTAGAGGCAATATGGTCTATTAATCACTGTTGCAGGGTCATTATATTGCCAGACGAACTTCAATAATACAACCGCAAAAGTATTTTGATGTCGTCTCGTTTTAAAGTGGATAGGCTACACTGCAGAGCTTAATTAACGGTTTCTAGGTGACCTTGAGCTGACGATATGGTCTTCTGTTGACGAACTTTTAGTCTATACTCTAAATTCTCTAATCACATCGTAAATTTATGGTGTGCCAAAAATGTGAAATGTGAATCGATGATCGATGCTGGTCGACGAGAAGCAAGAAAATCAATATGAAAGCTGCAGGGTTGAATTGATAAGGACAACAATTGAGATCAATCATTCGCCTGACTTCGCGTATCGGACTCATAATTTGAAGAGAGATTGAGATAATATCTAGGTTACATGTCGAATGTGACCTTGCAAGTCATATAGCCTACCTCTCTCTCTATAGCCTTTTGCCTACACTATACAGCATCACGACGATGTTAGATCAATCGCCTTCTTGTCGCTTATATCGATATAATATTAATAGGTTTAATCACTGATAAAATGCAGGGTTGTTTCTTGCAACGCAATTTAACTATGAGGTCCTAAAAAGACGCTGTAAGCCTATATATATATATAGGCCTATAGTATATATATATATGCATATAGACTTACCGGGTATATATATATATTATATATACGAGCTAGATTCATACCAGGCTTACAGCCTTACACAATACACAAAATGTCATGCCTTACGACACTTATTGCGCAGTTGCATGAGATTCCTATATACCGAAGCCATGTTACACACGAAGACATAAATTATAAGGCTATATGCATCATAACTTTATCAGCATGAATCAGTGGAACCGAAATGATTCTGATGTCTGTCTGTCATTAAAGCTGTGGAATGCCAACAGCCAAATTTGAGTTATGTTATCTCTCTCTTCTCTATAGTCTTCTCTATAGTCTTCTCTATCGGTCTATGTTAGTCTGTCAGTCCGATCAAAAAATCTTCCGAAAAAACCCACAGATTTCGATCAAGTTGAGAAACAGTGGCATAAATTCTTTGCTACGAGCAGCCTAGGAAGCCAAAACATTGATTGTTGTAGGCCTACAGTATAGGCCTACAAGGTCGTGTGCACAAATTTTGAAGTTCGTGCTATGACTGTATATCCAAGGAATTTTGGTTTCCCTCGAGTTTCTGCAAATTTAACACTCGAGTGCCCAAGGTATTTTTTGGTACACGAAGGCCCAAGGGGGGGGGTCCGCGCGGACCCCAGCGTTTTATGTTAATATCTTGAGAAGGGATTGGAATATCGTCACAGAATTAAGTTCTATGTGATCCTAAATGAATTTCCAATCGATTGGTGTATATAACACCACCTGGTGTTAAATAATAGTGTAAAATCTCGTGATACACATTTTACGCTTGCTTTCGTTATTGACCAAAGGAAGCCCAGCGTTTTCATGCCAATAGCTTGAGAAGGGATTGGAATATCGTTATAGAATTTATTTCAATGTAATCCCAAATGAGTTTGCAATCGATTGATGTATCTCATAGCACAATAACACCACCTGGTGTAAACTAATAGTGTAAAAATCTCTTAATACATATGTTATGCTTGCATGCTTGCGTTATTCATCGAAGGAAAGCCTATACGTCCGGCGCGGACCCCAACGTGTTCATGTTAATATCTTGAGAAGGGATTGGAATATCGTTATACAGTTTAGTTGTAAGTAATCCCAACTAAATTTGCAATCGATTGATATATATTATATCACAATAGCAGCACATGGTATAAAATAATAGTTATTGACCAGTAACCATGCGCTTGTATGAATATCAGCCGCATATCATGGGGTACCCTTAGTATATGCTGTGGTTGTGGGGTGCAGGGTTGGACAATACTCACGCAAAATATACCATTCGATGCCCAAATGGTTGCTCTATGAATACCTAAAAGCATTTATGCAGATCCCTAGCCTTTAAAAAGTTATCCGGGAAAAACAGGCCTGGGGTCCGGTCGGACCCCCCCCTTGGGCACTCGAGGGTTAAATCTACACTAAGATCAACTAGCTATTATTCTATGAAGAAACGATCGAATCAAGCTATATATACAGTATTCTAAGCGAATGGAGATTTATGCATCCTAATAGGCACAGAGGCGTGTAATTCTATAAAAGTGAAGAATATACCAAAATGACAACTTGCAAATGCATGGTTGATTTAAGTTTTATTGACGAGGAAAATAGGCTAGCAAGGCCGTAGACAGGGGGGTGTTTTGGGTGTTTGAACACCCCCCGAAATGGAAAATGCATAAAAAATCTATTTCATTTCCTAGTTCGTGATGCAAAAACCATGAAAAAAATGCATGAAAACACCCACCGAAATTAAATAATAGATTGAATTTCGATCTGAAAAACTAAAGTTGATGACTAAAAAAAGGTCGTCAGAAATTATGGCGGCGAAAATGGAAAATTTTCCAGGATTTTCGACCAAATGACTAAAACACGGTCGTCAGAAATTTTTGGCCGATAAAAATGGAAATTTTTCAGGAAATTCAGCCTCCCCAAAACTGAAATCCTGCAGCGCCACCACTGAAAACACCCCCCCCCCCCAAATAAAATCCTGGCTACGGCCTTGTAGGCTATAATATTATAGGCCTATAGGCTACTTAGTTGATAATTATTCAAACGCGACACCCAATTATAAACATAGAAGAATCAGCCAACTCGGTTACAGAGCCATGGACCCATCTTTGAAGATTTATATCACTCCAAGTCTTTCTGCTTCTGTCACTTCTGTGGAATGCCAACAGCCAAAATTGAGTTCTCAACTTCTCGATGAATTAAGCAGTTTATATAGGCTACTTAATTATATTGCACGTCATCCAGACCTGCACCTCTTCAAAGACATTGAGCATGCAACTGAGCGACGAGACAAAGTTAACTGTGAAAACGAAATGTCTATGGTAGGCCTATAGGACTAGCTCTATAAATCCACACGAAACTGATATAGCTCACGGATTGTCTGGCAAGTGTTGTGTTCGTGATGCATATGCGCTGCGATTAAAAAGAGAGCCAACTTTCGGAGCCTATAGGCCTATTATAAAAGCTTAGCCTAGCTGCAGGAACGAATAATGCCATTCAAACCGACTCACTGATATTATGTAGTAAGCCAACATTTAGTGCACGACCCAAAACCTCGAGACGTCGTCGAGATCGTCGAGATACAAAACAGGTGAATGATGGTCTAAAGTTTTACAGGTCTATCTGAAGCAGCTGCCAAAGCGAAAAGGTAACCCCACCATAACACCATCAATGCATGAAGATCATGGTAGGCCAAATCTTTGTGTATACCAAGAAGCACGGATTCTGTTGATTGTTGAAGGAAGTACATGCATATAAAATCGGTAAAATAATTATGTGAGATCATCCACACGCCAATCGTATTTTCAAACAAATCATAACAAGAATTTAGATGAAAATTTCAAAAATTGAGGATATCCGGTAAATGAATAGATCACCGGGGTAAGAGAAAGCCTGCTTACTAAGCATAGGCTAATATATAGGGTATAAACTACGCAATGAAGGCAAGCGGACTGAAATGTTCCGTTAGCAAAGAGAAATTAGTAGCCTAATAAAATTATACCAAGTAACAGAAGTTATGATTGGGCCAATGACTTCTAATTCAAAACACTCTGTTAGAATGTAGATCCAGGAGTAACATCAGGCAGAGAACTTTGTTATAATAAGGAGAAGTTGGTCGTACAAATCTCGGCCAGACAAGACAGTGTAGCTGGCTGAAACTATTTTAAAAGAAAAGTCAAATTCGGATCTAAAGAAATTTACTATGGATGCAACAACGAATCTAACCTGATGACATAAAATTTATCTGTATAAAATTATTTGAATCAATTGTCATAAAAGTTAAAATGTGAGAGAAACTAGGGAGGCGGGCAATCAAGCGAGCAGCTGCATTAATTGGGCACCGATTGGAGTGGTGCGAGACGAAGTTTTCGTAGGCCATATATCCCACATATATATAGGCCCCTAATGTATATAATATATATAATATATATAATATATATAATATATATAATATATATAATATATATAATATATATAATATATATAATATATATAATATATATAATATATATAATATATATAATATATATAATATATATAATATATATAATATATATAATATATATAATATATATAATATATATAATATATATAATATATATAATATATAATATATAGTATAATATAATATATATATATATGAATTTTGGTGATTATTTTCAGTTGTAGTCCGCTCACTGACCATGGAAAACTACGCGTTCGACACCGATGGACCGACGCTTATTTCGGTGAAGCAGAAATCCGACGTAGTCAAAGATACTACGGCACCTGCAGTACAAGTGCTGCCAAATGGTGGCGACGAGTTGAAGAAAGATGACGAGAAAGAAGTCTACGAGATAATATTCGTTGACAGGGTGGAGGGAGAGAAGAAAGTAGTCATTCTGGAAGAGATGGAGGTGGAAAAGGAATTGGCTCAAAAGCCTTATCCCGACATGGGAAAGGAAGACCTTCTACGCTTCTCGGAAACACCTTTCTGGCAAAGAGCTCGTCTCATTTCTATCGTAAGTCTATCGCTTCTCGGCATAGGCTAATTGTAGTATCGGGACCTAAGGCCAGCTGCAGTGCGTAAGTCCTGTTACGTTATGATTTAATGTTCTGTGAGGCGTTGTTTATGGGGTAATAATCATTTAAGGAAAGAACAACTAAGCGTTTTTGTTTGCTTGTTCGTGACCTGTTCCAAAGAGAAGGAAAATGCACTAGGCATGTTTGTTTGGAAAAGACATGCTTACATTTTCAATAGGCTTTAAAGTAAGTAGGCAAGTAAGTAAGCGTGTGTGTTTACCATCTTTCAACCGTCTGCAAACGCACTGAGGAAACGTCTGATACATGCATGAATAACCTAGAGAATTGGGTAAAATCATAGAATAATCGACGTACCGGTAATCGAAGTATTGGGGAACAGAGCATAGCCTATGTAGCATCTCTGGACAGTAGGCCTATCTAATGACGCTCTTATATTATACTAACCCTAACGGAACCTCACGACGCCTAACCTGACCATATAGGCATAACCAGGGTAAAAATTGCCGGGGTTGTTGGAGGTTTCAATGGTCTGTTCGTCGATTGAATTAACAGTTGTCTGTTGTTATTGTTGCGGTTGTTGTTCAGCTGTTGTTCTGGGCTGCGTGGTTGGCGTTGCTCGGAGCGGTGATCGGACTGACGATCGTGGCGCCGCGTTGTGGCGACCCACCGGAACCTCAGTGGTGGCAGAAGACGGCCATTTACCAGATCTACATCCGCAGCTTCTACGATTCGGACAACGACGGTATTGGAGATCTCAACGGTAATAATAAAATCGTTTTGGGCTACTTTTTGTTGTATTACATGTTTTTGAATCGTCAATAAACGGAGGGTGGTCTCACTAAAAGCGATATGACTTTTGTTCTGTTTGAAATATGTTGATGAAATCTGGCCACCATGTGTAAATATGCATTGTCTTTAAGACTGTAAAATTTCATTTCGAGATTCGTTTTTCTGGTCAAGATATTGGCAAAAAACCTTAGGGGTATTTTTTGGCCAACCCTGCATATATTTTCAAATGCACATAATACATATAGGCCTACATAGTATATAGGCCTATATGATTTACTTATTATATGCTTTATGTATATAATACATATCTTATGACATTATGCAGTTCTACTATCTGTTGCATGCGTCAATTAGGAATCACGGCCAAGCTCGACTACTTAAAGGAACTCGGTGTCGGCGCCATCTTGGTCAGTTCATTCTACAAAGCGGACGATACTTTAGGATCAGCGGACTACGGCTACCAGGTTCTAGACCACCGCGACATCTTACCCACGTACGGAACCATGAGCGACTTCGAGCAACTAGTCAACGAAACGCACAGAAGAGGCGAGTAGCCTATAATAATATTATTTAAGCATCAATAGATGGTGCCACATAATCGCGTCATGCCATTAAGTTTGGAATCGGTTATTTTAAGAAGGTTTGTGAAGTTAAACGATTTTTAAAATCCGCTTGAAGATAAAATTCAGTGGTTTTTTGGAAGCTTCAAGACCTTAACAGTCAATCCTTGAAAAGACGCACAGCTGGAAAAAAGAACTACACGTTACCTGAAGCATTCTCGGTCCATATCGGCTTACTGGCCTAAGCCCTACTTGTCTACTGGGCATAGACGAATCTCCAGTCAGACGATTCATGCCTAAGGTTGTTTTTGTTTTGTGTTAAATGTAGAGATGGCGATCCTAGTGGATTTCATTCCGAACTACACAAGTGCCGAGCACGACTGGTTCACCAACAGTAGCATCTTCAATGGTTACACCGATGCGTTTTGGAATTATTACGTCTGGACAGACTGTCCTGGTGGTCCACCCAACAACTGGGTAGGCCTATGCAGTCTCTATCTTAAATGCTAGTATCATCATCATCATCATCATCACCGCCACACTACCACAACCGCCGCCGCCGCCATCATCATCGTCATCATCATCATCATCGTCGTCATCATCATCATCGTCGTCGTCGTCGCCGTCATCATCATCATCATCATCATCATCATCATCATCATCACCATCATCAACATCGCCATCATCACCATCATAATCATCGTCATCATCATCATCGTCATCATCATCATCATCATCATCATCATCATCATCACCACCATCATCATCATCATCATCATCATCATCATCATCGCCATCATCATCATCATCGCCATCATCATCATTATCATCATCATCATCATCATCATCATCATCATCATCATCATCATCATCATCATCATCATCATCATCATCGCCATCATCATCATCATCATCATCTTCGCCATCTTCACCATCATCACCATCATCACCATCATCACCATCACCATCATCATCATCATCACCATCATTATCATCATCATCATCATCATCATCATCATCATCATCATCATCATCATCATCATCATCATCATCATCATCATCATCATCATCATCATCATCATCATCATCATCATCATCATCATCATCATCATCATCATCATCATCATCATCATCATCATCATCATCATCATCATCATCATCATCATCATCATCATCATCATCATCATCATCATCATCATCATCATAATCATCATCATCATCATCATCATGTCTTAAAACAGCCATGTTGTAGGTTGGTACGACATGCAGTAGAGCTGAGTAGACAGTCAGACGCAGCGTTTGGAGCCACTCGCGGTCTTGACTGCAGATGTTTGAAAGGCTTGTGTAATTTGTATACGTTTTTGATGCTTCAATAACTTACAATAAGTGTTATTGTGCCATTTAATTGCCGTAGCGAAACAATAGAAGTGTCAATTTAAATCTCAATTCTGAGCCACTGCTGCTTGTTGAATGCTGATTTACCAGACTAATTATATATGACAGCAAATTTACTCTCTTGTTAGCTCTCCGTTTACGGACAGTCTGCGTGGACTGCGGTTGTTGGAGAAAGATGCTACCTCCATCAGTTCCTCGAGTCGGAACCGGACCTCAACCTTAGAAGTTCAGCCGTCCGAAACGATTTGGAGGTAGACAGTTGAGATGCTATATGCTATAAATAAACTATAAATAAATAAATAAATAAACGGATCTGTGTTTGGTTTGTGACAATATAGCACGTAGGTCGTAGGGTATACGAACATTTCTTGACGAAAATATTATACGGACCGTCTCATACCAGGACATCAGTCGAGGTTTGATGTCCGATGATTAATCGATTTGACTGCTCAAATGGAATGGAATAAAAAGAATATACGTACAATGAAAGTTTCAATGACGACTTGATTGTGTCGGTGTCTTGTGTTCTTAGACGATTTTAAGGTTCTGGTTTCATTAATTATCAGGCAGATCTATTTCAAAATCAGCCAGAGATGATTGGAAGAAGACCTATGTTTTGTTTATTCAAATACATGTCTCACCTGACAGGAACTCAAGTGCTATAGGTAACGCTTTCTTGAATGTCATCATGTTGTTACCGGTACATACATTGTAGGGCAGTGTAGGGCAGTGTAGGCAGTGTAGGCAGTGTAGGGCAGTCCTTACCACGACATCAATTAAGGGTTTGACCTCAAGTTTATAGAGATTTTACATTGAGCACACAAGAAGATTTCTTGAAGGAAATATACAGACCGTCATCACACGACATTAGGGGTTTGACGTCCAATAATATAATTATAAAATAAAATCATTCAGAAATTACATGCGAAATTGAATTTTTTTAAATGTATAGGTTACACTGATAATTTGAGAGTTTTGACTGTGTCAAGCTTTGCGTGTTTTTAGATGACCTTGAGGTTCTGGTTGGACAAAGGCGTTGATGGGTTTCGTGTTGTTGCCTCTGCTTTCCTCGTCGAAAGCCAAGACCTACAACGTGAAAACGCGACATGCGCTGACGTGGGTGTTCGCTTATTTAACACATGCACAGCATTGCACACACACACAAACACACACACACACACACACACACACATGAACACACACACATATGCGCACATGTGCACAATGCACGTATTAACATGTGATTTTTTGAGTGCTGACTAATAGAAATATTTATATATACACATGTAGCTAAAAAATATTATACTGTATGTACATGTATGTGTATGTATGTGCACTTGTTATAGCGCCCCTTCAAGCTCTCTCTACTCAGAGGCGCTCCCGATGCAGAGTGGACACTGCATCGGAGTTTCACGCGAAGCGCTGAGCAATTGTAAGTGAAGGACTTGCTCAAGATCCTTATGCGGGGAGGTGGATTCGAACCTCGGACCTTCCGGCTCCAAGGCAACGACGCCACCACTAGACCACCACGCCCTACAAATACTAATGATAATAGCAAGATAAGATGCATTATTTAGTGTGTGCACATATTTGCTCGAGATATTCAAAACTATACTGGCATGTTCGATGTTGAAATTAGTATAAAAAAGAACCAGTGTAAGATGGTTCGTTGGAGCACAAGCAGTGCGGTCCAAACAGCTCAGGGAATTAAGGTCAGCTCTAGTATGCCCACTATAGCACAATATAAAGAGTAGCTTTCTGCTGTATAGGCCTAATAGTGATCATCCATGCTATATATAGGACAATCCTTCTTTAAATAATTGTTGATTCTACTCTTACGACCACTTGATAATGATACACTTTGATTTTATAGGTAAGCTGATAGAGATTGTCTTTTTAATTTCTTTTACTCAACTCCGTCTTCGTGGGTCCTCGCCTCAACTATAGTCTTGTCTAACTTAGTAACTTATTGACACACCACTGACCTTGTGTTGCAGAGCGCGGACTACAACTGTCAGGAACACTTGTACACGAGATCTCAACCGGAAACATACGAACTGATCGCTAAATGGCGGAGCATTGTCGACAGTTATAGTGTTGTGGGTCCAGGGCGCAGGTGATTGTTTTGATCGATTGATTGATCGATTGATTTATCGATGTTTTACCATAGACTGCTTTAACTTGATGATGACATTGCGCAATTGGATGGATGCCTTCCCGTTCTTTGCTTAATTAACAGCAGCTGTTGTGCTGAATGAATGTAAATACTTCGATGTCTGGAACTTAAAAGAACCGATTTGTGAGATTATCAGTTAGGTAAAGTGTGTAACTGAAACCGTTTCAGTGTTGACATGCTTTCTAAATGCACGTTGACTTTGCAGATTCGTATCGTTTGTTATGTTTCTGCATTTTACTCAGTTCGGACCATTATTATGTAGACCTAACGACTGCATGGTCAAAAAATGGTCAATTTTTCATGTATTTTAGTTAATTCTTTGAGAGATGAGGGCAATTTTTTAGCGCAGGTGGGCCACTTTTGGCCCACGGGCCACGGGCTGGGAACAATTGGCTTAAATCAGGGTGAGAATTGCTGGGGGGGTTGGGGGGGTCAACCCCCCAGTCTTTCTTAGAGCCCCATGTTAAAGTATGTTTTTCATACCCCAATTTCAAGTTTATCATAGGCCAACTCCCCCAGTTATTTTTCCACAATTCTCATACTGGCTTAAATACATGCATGTGAACAACACCTCAAGATTTTTTCTGGGGATGTCATTCCTAGGGGGAACTCCCAGAGACGTCTAGATTAAACACTGAGGGCTGGGTATATGTACACGTACGTCTCAAATCGTTACTTTATTTTATAGGATTTTGCTGACCGACGCGGATGTAGAGGTAGAGAAGGCGATGGGTTTCTACGGCACGTATGGCAGAGGGGGCGGGGCGAACCTGCCAATCAACTATCAGCTGACGAAAGCAAACAACACTTGCGATAGTAGCTGCGTTGGTCAACTCGTCTACGCATGGCTCGATAGCATGCCGACAAACACCACTGCAGACTGGTTTGTAAGTGTCTGTTGTCTGTCAGTCTGTCTGTCTGTCTGTCTGTATGCCTACCTGTCATTGTGTCTTTGTGCTTGTGTTTGTGTCTTTCCATTTCTACATATACTTCTTCTTTTGGTTCTCTACACTTCTAAGCAGGTTCGTGCCTCAATTGGCGCCATTCGTCACGTTACCAGGCTCTCTTATTTAACTTAATTGTTAAAACCATCTTTCATCATCATCATCCAGTCCAATAACATAATCCTCGATCTTCATCTCCTCTTCTTTCTTACCATTCTTCTCTCAATTTTGCTTCTTAGGATGGTGTCTCCCCTCATGATGTTTGCACAACCAATTCTTGCATCAATCTGATTAGGGCCGAATTTAGAAATGTGGGGGACCTGTTCGGAAAATTTGGGGGGGGGGAGATCTTCGGCCGAAAATTCTGATGACCTTTTTGAAAGTCGTTTGGTCCAAATTTATTCAGAATATACCAATTTTTTCCTCGAAATTTTTGTGACATGTGTGGGGCACCTACCCCTTAAGTATGGGCACTGTTCGGCCGAACATGTTGAACATGCCTTAATCCGGCCCTGCCCCTGAGTCTGATAATTATTAACTCTAAGTTGCCGAGTCTTGTCCATGCAGGAAAGAGATGACAAGTTCGGAGAGGACGGGATGAGACTGTACGGAGGGGGATGGAGGTCGTGGGTCTGAATGTAACAAGGTCTAGCTATATTTAATTAATGAAAATTCCCGCCTGAGAAAAGTCCCAGAAGACGTCAGCATAAAATAATATATTCGCTATTTTAACTCAAACTGACAAATACATGAAATAACAAGAACACGTGAGAAGCAGTTAATTAAACACGAGTCATAACTGTATGGCAGCCTGTTAGACACCTATGCGTCGCACACTTGTTAATTTTATCACCCACACCCCTCTTCCAGGGATTGAAGGGCTGTTTGGCTGTGAGTGTGAGGTTGTGCGACTGTATACAATGTATTAGCCGTGTTGATTGTGTGAAAGACCGGTGATCAGGATCGATCTCGACTGATGTCGCTAGTTGGCGGTGATGAGCCGTTTGTGAATCTCTTCCACATGATGAAGATGACTCTGCCAGGAACTGCATTCATCTACTACGGCGAAGAGATCGGAATGGCCGACGGAAACATCAGTGACATTGATCCTGCCGGACTAGTGAGTACATCCGATGATGATGATGATGATGATGATGATGATGATGATGATGATGATGATGATGATGATGATGAAGGTGATTATGATGTTTTGATGATTATAACGATGATGATGATAACGATGACGATCATGGTGGTATAGTGATAATGATAATGAGATGATGATGAAGACGAGGAATAAGAAGTAGAAGAAGATGATGATGATGATGACGACGACAGTTATGACTGCTACGGTGGTGATTGTTGTGGTTGTGAGGATCAACTGCGATGATGATGATGATGATGATGACGACGACGGTGATGATGATGACAGCCGCCTACATGAACAACTTGTATGAGCGAATACTCAGTAGATCCATTCTGTAATACTATAGCTGTGCTACCCGGCGTTGCCCGGGAAATTTAGTAGTTAATGTGCAAGGTGAAATCGCTTCTTAAATCTGTATAGGCGCTAACTACCGCATCGAAATTTAAATTGTCCACATATCTCGGGTTTTAAAGTGAATTGAGAGCTGAAAATAGTCGCGCTGACCTACAAATTCGCATGAGAAGCTAAACAATGTTTCGTCGGAGCCTTTTTTGTGACGGACATACATACACACAGATGATGGAAGTTCATTGGTAAAGCAAGTAATTATAGATGTTTGGAGTGAGCATTCACCTTTAACCGTCTGATCGAGAAACTGATGCATGCGCCATTCATTTTTTAAATACAATCAGAATTATAATCAGCAAACTTTTGGTTGCTAATTGATTATGATTATAATTAACCACCAGCGTAATTAGTTGCTTCATTTCTAATTGATAAGTGATCTATCACTGTTGGGATGATTTGATCCGTAGAAATTCTCCCGTGATGGATATCGGACTCCGATGCAATGGACGAACGACACAGCCGACGCTGGATTTACGAACCACACATCGACCTGGAACCCGGTTCCTCCGGGAGCCAACGCCGATCCGTGGAACGTCGAAGTAAGAACAGAACAGAATCTGGATGATTATCATTTCAGAAACTGCATATTGCATATCGCCATGCAAAGAATTCATGTTTATAACTGCAGACAGCTGCAGGCGGCTAAAGCACGATCCGTACCGTACAGTGCGTACAGTTCTACACAGAGTGAAGGGCGAAGTTTTCTGGCCCATCGGACAAGAGTTAATCAAGTAAACTTTATAATTAATAGCTGAAGAACAGTAATTAGATATGATAGATGTCATTGTTGTTGTTGTTTGCTATGCATGCTTTTCTCTGTACAGCTATATTATGCGGTGGTTTTGCCATAGGCTCAGAAGTCGTTAAAAGGCGGCGTATTGGACCAGCTGCAGGTTCTGATGAAGTTGAGGGCCGACCAAAAGAGTCTTCAATTCGGAAAACTGCACAAGAGCAGTCAGAACAACGTCTTCTCATTCGTACGAGAACACGAAGGATTCGACAGGTACATACAAGCACATACACCGACGACAATCATGGGGACAGACATACGGACAACGACAGAGAGCGAGAGAGAGACAGAGAGAGACACAGACAGAGACAGAGACACAGAGAGAGAGAGACAGACAGAGAGAGATAGGCCTATAGAAAGAAAGAGATAGAGAGACAGACAGAGAGATATACACAATGTACAGAGGGAAACAGAAAGACAGAGAGAGACACAGACACACAGACAGAGACAGAGACAGAGAGACAGAGACAAAGAGAGAAAGCGAGAGAGAGAGAGAGAGACAGACAGACAGACAGAGAGATATACAGAGGGAAACAGAAAAACAGAGAGAGACACAGACACACAGACAGAGACAGAGAGACAGAGACAAAGAGAGAAAGCGAGAGAGAGAGAGAGAGAGAGAGAGAGAAGAGAGAGAGAGAGAGAGAGAGAGAGAGAGAGAGAGAGAAGAGAGAGAGAAGAGAGAGAGAAGAGAGAGAGAGAGGCTATCTTATAGAATAGATTAAACCCTACGACATGATTAGGCTAACTTACTCGACGAGAGACTAAAGGAAACCGTGCGATATATCATGATCTGCTCTTCTTTCTAGGATCCTCGTTGTCGGCAGTTTCGGAAACGACACTGGAACCACCGTCGACTTGACGCAGCATTCGCCGACCATTGGAATTCCAAAGTCGGCAGATGTCGTTTTCGTTACGAATTCAACGATGAAGCAGAAGGTTGGAGAGTCGACTGATCTGAAGTCGGTCTCACTGAGCCCAGGTCAAGGGTTCATTGCCAAGTGGGCTTATGCCAGACCATAAAACAGTCTCGCGCACCCTGCAGGTTACGGCGACATACGACCCTTTCCATAACTATATGCACATCCTCCTCCTCTTTCCATTTACTCCAATCAATTGACCATATAAATTATAGACATTTTTATCTACTTGAGTAATGTAGGCCTATAATGTTTGAAAAGTAAATTTACTTGTTTTCGTGTCTTTGCGTACACGTACGTTTCTACCTATATAATATGGTCAGTCGTCGGCACAACTATAAACTATCTAGGAGAGTACGAAGACCATGTTCCACTGGCTCGCTTATAGCTACATCGGTAATACACTTCGAAGACTTGCTGTGAGAGAATCTAGGAAAGAGAGACAGACAGACAGACAGACAGACAGACAGACAGACAGACAGACAGACAGACAGACAGACAGACAGACAGACAGACAGACAGAGTTTAAGTAAGTTTAGATCATGCGATGTAAATTCGCACAATAGAGCGTGTGAGAGGATCGATCGATAAATGGACGAAGAAGGTTCTACTTGCGATTAATCGATTAATCTTCAATCGATTAATCTTCAATCGAGTACTCGATAGATGCGTCGTCGTTCATCTGTTGACGTCCCTCATCTTTTGTCGACTTTGCTCTCTATATAATTATCATCGTCATATCGCTCGAATTGATCGACATGGGTAGACGATTATAAATGCTGTCTTTGAAGGAATGTTGACAACGTCAGTATATAGAATAGATAATGTTGCTAATAGTTGCATAAGACTCACGAGTTGAAGATAAAGGTACAACTCTCTTCAATCCTACTTCAAGTATAGGAACATTGTAGACAATTCAAGTAGGAGAACTGGTGTCTGAATAAGAACGCTTGTTTTATTTTCGAGACACAGAAAAAAAGTGTGTGTGTGTGTGTGTGTGTGTGACTATTCTATAGAAATGCATCAATCGAGTCTCTTCTTAATATTTTACCAGCATCATCATTTGGCTTCACTGTCGCCGACACTGTTACTAAATCTTATATAAATTGTACACATGGCTAAAATAATGGTCGAGGCTGTTCTGTGTTCACGGTGAAGTCATCCGAGAACACTGTTAGAGAATGTGCAATGCATTCACAACAGCACATGACTCTTAGCTTCCTTTATTCTCATCTCTCCTCATATAAACGCAGGCAATATAACTGGTTGCGACCTACACACACACACTATAGACATAAATACAATGTATCTATCTGACCATGGCCAGACATTTAGGCATATATAACTTGGTAATATTAGATCGCGCATTTCTTAACCGACGTATCATTGACCAAAGGTGAATAAAATAAAATTATTATAGTTTCATTTATAAATTTTATAGGCTACATTGCATAGGCTCTACATAGGACACAATGTGCTACTGAGTGTCAACGGCTTGCAAAGTTTAAAGTTTTCAAGACTTGAACCCAGCGCTGCAGTCCAACATTCGATGTACAACGTTAGGTTTAATAGATCGCAGAACATAAAATCATCACACAACTTGCCGAGTTTAGAGTGCAAAAAAACAACATTTTGTGAAGTGCATCTCTACCACAAATTCCGGGACAATTTGAGATCAATCCGGTACACGGGACGCGCAGGAATGATTCCGGGACTGTCCCGGCAAATCCGAAGAACGATGACACGACATCCTATGACGGTTGGCAACCCTACATCTTGACCTATGACATGCTGAACTGATTGGCTATTGAACGCCTCTTTTACATCCATGGACTTGGTTCGAACCCCAAGGACCACATTGATGATATAAAATTATAGTCAAAAGCCCTATAAGTATGGAGAGTATATTGTATTTAAACATTTATAAAGCGCCTCTAGTAGGGTGAACCGTTCAGAGGCGCTCCCAGTGCGCAAGGCAAGTATAATATGCCACGTGGCGCGCATGCGTCGCCAATTTGGTTGGCGCCAATTTGGTTGGCGTCCATTTGGTTGGCGTCCATTTGGTTGGCGTTTAGAATAAAGAGAATTCATCTCAGGAATATTATTATTCAGCATAGTTATAAGCGGGTCCCTATGTTAATGAATGACTGCACTAACCCTATCCCTATAACCCTAACAGACCCTTACGATGCCTAACCTGACCCTAACTGACCCTCACGATGCCTAACCTGACCCTAACCAACCCTCACAAAATACGTCGTTATTCGAAACGACGTATTTTAATTGTAGGTTAATTTATCCAGTAGGCCTAACGTAGGCCCTACTACGGTATATTATAAAGACAGATCAGATTTTCAAAGTCACTCTATCATTATATTCACTAACTTTCTATCGTCATACGATGTCTTTTCATCGTTCTGCGTTCAATTTTGTTGTACAATAACGAGATAATTAATTTATAATAAGCTAATGTTGGTTTTAAGTTTGCTCAGTTGCCATGGACAACGTCGCTTTCGAAAACGACGGAAGCAGAACTGTGACGTAATCAAGGATAATAATAATATTTCAGCGATGCAATTATACTAATTGTTGGTGAAAGGTGACAACGGCGAGTTGAAGAATTAAAGATGGTGAGAAAAACACGTCTGTGAGATAATATTGATCGACGGTGAGAAGAAAGAATAGTTATTCGGGAAGAGATGGAGGTGGAAAGGGGAATGGCTGACAAGCCTTATCCCGACATGGGAAAGGAAGACCTTCTACGCTTCTCGGACACACCTTTCTGGCAAAGAGCTCGTCTCATTTCTATCGTAAGTATATCGCTTCACGGCATAATTGTAGTATCGGGGACCTAAGTAAGGATAGCGGTGCGTAGGTCATGTTATGTTAAGTTATGTTAAGTTAAGCTATGCTTCATTGCTATGCCATGCTCTGTGAAGCGTCGTTTTAAGAAATCATTTAAGGAAAGAACACGTTGATCGTTTGCTTGTGTTTCTTATACAGTACAAAGAAAACAGTAATAAAGAAAACAGTAATAAAGAAAACAGTAATAAAGAAAACAGTAATAAAGAAAACAGTAATAAAGAAAACAGTAATAAAGAAAACAGTAATAAAGAAAACAGTAATAAAGAAAACAGTAATAAAGAAAACAGTAATAAAGAAAACAGTAATAAAGAAAACAGTAATAAAGAAAACAGTAATAAAGAAAACAGTAATAAAGAAAACAGTAATAAAGAAAACAGTAATAAAGAAAACAGTAATAAAGAAAACAGTAATAAAGAAAACAGTAATAAAGAAAACAGTAATAAAGAAAACAGTAATAAAGAAAACAGTAATAAAGAAAACAGTAATAAAGAAAACAGTAATAAAGAAAACAGTAATAAAGAAAACAGTAATAAAGAAAACAGTAATAAAGAAAACAGTAATAAAGAAAACAGTAATAAAGAAAACAGTAATAAAGAAAACAGTAATAAAGAAAACAGTAATAAAGAAAACAGTAATAAAGAAAACAGTAATAAAGAAAACAGTAATAAAGAAAACAGTAATAAAGAAAACAGTAATAAAGAAAACAGTAATAAAGAAAACAGTAATAAAGAAAACAGTAATAAAGAAAACAGTAATAAAGAAAACAGTAATAAAGAAAACAGTAATAAAGAAAACAGTAATAAAGAAAACAGTAATAAAGAAAACAGTAATAAAGAAAACAGTAATAAAGAAAACAGTAATAAAGAAAACAGTAATAAAGAAAACAGTAATAAAGAAAACAGTAATAAAGAAAACAGTAATAAAGAAAACAGTAATAAAGAAAACAGTAATAAAGAAAACAGTAATAAAGAAAACAGTAATAAAGAAAACAGTAATAAAGAAAACAGTAATAAAGAAAACAGTAATAAAGAAAACAGTAATAAAGAAAACAGTAATAAAGAAAACAGTAATAAAGAAAACAGTAATAAAGAAAACAGTAATAAAGAAAACAGTAATAAAGAAAACAGTAATAAAGAAAACAGTAATAAAGAAAACAGTAATAAAGAAAACAGTAATAAAGAAAACAGTAATAAAGAAAACAGTAATAAAGAAAACAGTAATAAAGAAAACAGTAATAAAGAAAACAGTAATAAAGAAAACAGTAATAAAGAAAACAGTAATAAAGAAAACAGTAATAAAGAAAACAGTAATAAAGAAAACAGTAATAAAGAAAACAGTAATAAAGAAAACAGTAATAAAGAAAACAGTAATAAAGAAAACAGTAATAAAGAAAACAGTAATAAAGAAAACAGTAATAAAGAAAACAGTAATAAAGAAAACAGTAATAAAGAAAACAGTAATAAAGAAAACAGTAATAAAGAAAACAGTAATAAAGAAAACAGTAATAAAGAAAACAGTAATAAAGAAAACAGTAATAAAGAAAACAGTAATAAAGAAAACAGTAATAAAGAAAACAGTAATAAAGAAAACAGTAATAAAGAAAACAGTAATAAAGAAAACAGTAATAAAGAAAACAGTAATAAAGAAAACAGTAATAAAGAAAACAGTAATAAAGAAAACAGTAATAAAGAAAACAGTAATAAAGAAAACAGTAATAAAGAAAACAGTAATAAAGAAAACAGTAATAAAGAAAACAGTAATAAAGAAAACAGTAATAAAGAAAACAGTAATAAAGAAAACAGTAATAAAGAAAACAGTAATAAAGAAAACAGTAATAAAGAAAACAGTAATAAAGAAAACAGTAATAAAGAAAACAGTAATAAAGAAAACAGTAATAAAGAAAACAGTAATAAAGAAAACAGTAATAAAGAAAACAGTAATAAAGAAAACAGTAATAAAGAAAACAGTAATAAAGAAAACAGTAATAAAGAAAACAGTAATAAAGAAAACAGTAATAAAGAAAACAGTAATAAAGAAAACAGTAATAAAGAAAACAGTAATAAAGAAAACAGTAATAAAGAAAACAGTAATAAAGAAAACAGTAATAAAGAAAACAGTAATAAAGAAAACAGTAATAAAGAAAACAGTAATAAAGAAAACAGTAATAAAGAAAACAGTAATAAAGAAAACAGTAATAAAGAAAACAGTAATAAAGAAAACAGTAATAAAGAAAACAGTAATAAAGAAAACAGTAATAAAGAAAACAGTAATAAAGAAAACAGTAATAAAGAAAACAGTAATAAAGAAAACAGTAATAAAGAAAACAGTAATAAAGAAAACAGTAATAAAGAAAACAGTAATAAAGAAAACAGTAATAAAGAAAACAGTAATAAAGAAAACAGTAATAAAGAAAACAGTAATAAAGAAAACAGTAATAAAGAAAACAGTAATAAAGAAAACAGTAATAAAGAAAACAGTAATAAAGAAAACAGTAATAAAGAAAACAGTAATAAAGAAAACAGTAATAAAGAAAACAGTAATAAAGAAAACAGTAATAAAGAAAACAGTAATAAAGAAAACAGTAATAAAGAAAACAGTAATAAAGAAAACAGTAATAAAGAAAACAGTAATAAAGAAAACAGTAATAAAGAAAACAGTAATAAAGAAAACAGTAATAAAGAAAACAGTAATAAAGAAAACAGTAATAAAGAAAACAGTAATAAAGAAAACAGTAATAAAGAAAACAGTAATAAAGAAAACAGTAATAAAGAAAACAGTAATAAAGAAAACAGTAATAAAGAAAACAGTAATAAAGAAAACAGTAATAAAGAAAACAGTAATAAAGAAAACAGTAATAAAGAAAACAGTAATAAAGAAAACAGTAATAAAGAAAACAGTAATAAAGAAAACAGTAATAAAGAAAACAGTAATAAAGAAAACAGTAATAAAGAAAACAGTAATAAAGAAAACAGTAATAAAGAAAACAGTAATAAAGAAAACAGTAATAAAGAAAACAGTAATAAAGAAAACAGTAATAAAGAAAACAGTAATAAAGAAAACAGTAATAAAGAAAACAGTAATAAAGAAAACAGTAATAAAGAAAACAGTAATAAAGAAAACAGTAATAAAGAAAACAGTAATAAAGAAAACAGTAATAAAGAAAACAGTAATAAAGAAAACAGTAATAAAGAAAACAGTAATAAAGAAAACAGTAATAAAGAAAACAGTAATAAAGAAAACAGTAATAAAGAAAACAGTAATAAAGAAAACAGTAATAAAGAAAACAGTAATAAAGAAAACAGTAATAAAGAAAACAGTAATAAAGAAAACAGTAATAAAGAAAACAGTAATAAAGAAAACAGTAATAAAGAAAACAGTAATAAAGAAAACAGTAATAAAGAAAACAGTAATAAAGAAAACAGTAATAAAGAAAACAGTAATAAAGAAAACAGTAATAAAGAAAACAGTAATAAAGAAAACAGTAATAAAGAAAACAGTAATAAAGAAAACAGTAATAAAGGCACTTGAATAGCATTCGTGCGATAAACCACACCGGGTTAATGCATTAGCTTGCGGGATCTTACACATATACAGACAGCTTACGGTTGTAGGAACGAAGTCTGAGGGAGGGGAGTAGGCAACAGTCTTTATAAGATGTAGTAGACGATAGTAGCCTATAGGCTATAGGGCCTACCTTCATTCAGGCTAATAATGTCAGGCTCTTTAGTCAAAATGTTAAGCAATTTTAACAAAAGTATAAAATATCGTCTGGCGGGAAAACCGATAAAATTTCAACTAAGGCAATCACTTTGGAGTGTGGATATAAGTATTGTCTTTAAAAAAAACTTCCTATAGATAGCCCCAAAAGTCAAACCTAAATAGAGCGTCCAAGGCTCCAAGCAGCGTTTAAATCACTCAAAACAACGGCGCTAGAGAAAAATCGATCACAAAAACCGCTCATAATATTTATGATCTCACAAGATATTATTATTATTACACAATAATTATCACACAAGAACACCAACCAAATAGTTCAGTAGCTTACTGTATTATTTACTGCACGCTAGAAAAACTGCGGTTAACGCGATGTGCTAGCGTAGCTCTAGGCCTACATGGTAGGCCTAACAGAATTTAGCACTTAACACGCAGTGTTTTATCTAGACGTTTGTTGAGGGGGGATTCTCCACCTCCGGAATGAGATTCCCCAGAAAAATTCATATATTTCATATAAATGTCAAGATTTCCTGTCAGAAGAATTCGACTGCGAAGCAAGCATCGAAGTTGTAAAAAACGGTCGTCAGATAAATTTCCGGACCCGTCTGGCTGAGCTTTTGTCTCCACCAAAAGCGGTCGTTTTTCCAGCGCCCTCCCCCCCCAAAAAAAAAACGAATTCCCTCTGCCACGAAGCAGGGGTGGACAAGATTAAACACTGCTTAGGCCTATTACACGCAATATTTTACTATTTTACTATTTTACGATTTTACTATGTAGGCATCAGAGATGCAGATGTCTTAACAAGACGTAGAACTCGATATTCTTACTCGAGAAGAATGACGTCATTTCCGACAAAAATAATGGTCGGCATAATCCACTGACACTACATACTCACACGTACTCTCATAAAATTCATTCTCTGACCGGTCTGTTCGTCGATTGAAGTTTATAACAAGATGTCTTTTGTTGTTGCTGCTGCTGTTCAGCTGTTGTTCTGGGTGGCGTGGTTGGCGTTGCTCGGAGCGGTGATCGGACTGACGATTGTGGCGCCGCGTTGTGGCGAACCACCGGAAGCTCAGTGGTGGCAGAAGACGGTCATCTACCAGATCTACATCCGTAGCTTCTACGATTCGAACAGCGACGGCATTGGAGATCTCAACGGTAATAAGAAAATCGTTTTGGGCTACTTTCTGTTGCATTATGTTTTTTGAATCGTCAATAAACGGTGGGTTAAAAGTTAAAAGCGATCCAAGTTTTGTTCTGTTTGAAATAATTACTCGATGATATCTGGTCATATGTGTCAATATGATTTGTCTTTAAGCCGGAAAAATTTCATACGAAATTCTTACTTCTGGCTAAGATATTAGCAAAAAACCCGAGCAGGTATTTTTTGCCCACCCTGCATATAATTACAAATGCACATAACACATAAGCCTAAACACTATTGGCCTACATGATTTACTTACTATTATGCTTTTTATATATACAAATATATATATATATATAATTTATATATAGGGCCTATATATTACTATTCATACATCATGACATTATGCAGTCCTGCTATCTTGCAACCCTTTTTTGCTTCAATTAGGAATCACGGCCAAGCTCGACTACTTAAAGGAACTCGGTGTCGGCGCCATCTTGGTCAGTTCATTCTACAAAGCGGACGATACTGTAGGAACAGCGGACTACGGCTACCAGGTTCTAGACCACCGCGACATCCTACCCACGTACGGAACCATGGCCGACTTTGAGAAACTGGTCACCGAAACGCACAAAAGAGGCGAGTATAACTGTATAATATTATTATCAGTGGCGTCGATTAGACAAGGGGGTTTCGGGGGTTAAAGCCCCTCCCATCGGATTAGAAAAAGTTTTTTAAAGGGTTATTTATCCACTTAATTAAGAAAAACAAAACAATTGTTTGCAGTAACAATTGTTTGTCTTGCTTTATTCCCTTTGTTACTTTATTCCCTTTTTATTTACTGCTATTTACTGTAACACTGTTGGGTTGGTGTCAGGTAGGGCATTCGGCCATGCCATAAACCCCACCATCATAAATTTCTGACTACGCTACTGAATATTATTATTATGCATCAATTGCTGACTCAAAGATAATGATTAGATTATGTTATAAATTAACAAGTCGGTCTTATCTAACAATATTCAAATGTCCATTGACTTTCTGATGCCCACGATTTATATAAGATTTTTTGTTATTTATTTTGAATTCAATTTAAACATGGTGGCGCAACATGAATCGGCGTTTCATACTATTAATTTTGGATTCGGTCGTTTTAAGAAGGTTTACCCAGTTTCATGCTTTTTCTAAAGTATATACACTTGATTATAAGATTCACTGCTTTTTGGAACCTTTCCCCCTCTCAAAAGTCAATAGTTGGACAGATGCGCAACTGGAGAAAACAAACCGCACCGAGTGCTGCACTTTGCACTGACAGACATGATGGTTAGAAAAGCGATTTCATGGGACCGACGTCTCTTACTTTACGTAGGCCTACATTAATACCTGCCCATAATTATGAGCCTTCTTGCATGCTTACTTGTCTACTTGGTTCAGACGAAACCTCTGTCCGACGATTTAAGTTGCTTCTGTTTTGTGTTAAATGTAGATATGGCGATCCTAGTGGATTTCATTCCGAACTTCACAAGCAGCAACCACACCTGGTTCGCCAATAGTAGCGTCGTCTCTGGTTACACCAACGAGTATTGGAATTATTACGTCTGGGCAAACGTTGCTACTACACCCACCAACTGGGTACGCAGTCTCTATCTTATATGCTGCTATCACCACCACCACCACCACCACCACCACCACCACCACCACCACCACCACCACCACCACCACCACCACCACCACCACCGCCACCACCACCACCACTACTACTACTACTGCCATCGCCACAACCGCCGCCATCATCACCATCATCGTCAACATCATCGCCATTATAGTCGTCATCATCATCATCGTCGTCGTCATCCTCCTTCTCATCATCATTATCACTATCACCATCAATATCACCATCGTCGTCGTCATCATCATCGTCGTCATCCTTCTGCTTCTCGTCATCATCATCATCATCATCATCATCATCATCATCATCATCATCATCATCATCATCATCATCATCATCATCATCATCATCATCACCATCACCATCACCATCATCACCACCATCACCACCACCATCACATCATCTGCTGCTGCTGCAGCAGCGGTTCAAGTGTATAAAAAGAAGTGCTAGTAAGTGACAGGACGGCGTTCTGCAGATTTAAAAATAATAAGTGCATGGACGCCGTCCATGACCCTTCAGTAACACTTTAAATTAGTACCTTGGATTCAATAAAACGCACATTTCCGGTTACATAAAGAAGCAACACTTGTGTTATTGGATCAGTGTTATAGACAGCCATTGGAGTCACTCGCGCTCTTGACTGCAGATGTTTCTAAGTCGTTCTGTTGACGCCTTTTGTATACGTTTTTGATGCTTCAATAAGAAGTGTTGTTGTGCCATTTAATTGCCGTAGCGAAACAATAGCAGTGTCAGTTTAAATCTCAAATCCGAGCCACTGTTCAATCAATCAATCACATAAATTTATATAGCGCCCCTTCAGGATCTCTACTCAGAGGCGCTCGTTGCTGGTTGAATGCTAATTTCCTGATTATACACCGTGAGTCAAAATCACTAAGCCAAATTGTTTTTCATATAGGGGCCTACATTGTATCTCTAATGCCTTATATTATATCACGCTAACATTTTCCAAATATTTAAAGAATTGGACCAAGAATATGATTACAAAATTTCATGAGGTAAAGTTGAACGGATAAAAAGATATAAATATTTAAACTTCATATGCCGAAATGTCAGTTTACAAGCAATTTTTCTGCCAGATTCAATAAAAAGTGAGCCAAACTGTTTTTCATATTTCTCTAATGCCTGATAATTAATCATACTAAAATTTTCCAGATATTTAGAGAATTGAACCACGAATAGGATTCCAAAATATCATGTAAACAATTTGAACGAATAGGAAGATATGAATATTTCAGCTTCATCTACAGAAATTTCAGTTTTCAGCAAGTCTGTTATGGTGTTCGTTGCGGTTTCAATGCTTGATAGTTCTCAATTTTGGTCTTCAGTGATCCTGGAGTAAAATTAAGGGTGTTATATTATCGCAACGTTCTGCTGTCGCAACATCTTCCACCTGTTATCAGAAATGTATAACCCCAGAAGGCTGTTTTCTTTTTCAACAGAACAGCGCCAGCCCACAGAGCCAAGAAAACCATCGAAATGCTCACAAGAGAAACGCCAGACTTCATTTCTCCAACATTATGGCCTCCGAACAGCCCAGATTTGAATCCTGTCGACTATGAAGTGTGGAACGTGATGCAAGACTGAGTCTAGCAAACAACAATCCATGATATAAACGATCTGAAGCAACGCTTGTTGGAAGCGTGGGATGGCCTGGACAAAAGGATAATCGGCGATGCTGTTGCCCAATGCATGGCGCCAGCGCCTCCAGGTTTGCGTGCAAGCAGCCTGAAGCAGGAGGAGAACATTTTGAGCATTTATTTAATTAACTAATTAAACCATACTGTTGGGGTCATATTGTTAGTTCAATTCTCTACATATCTGGAAAATTCTAGAAAGAATAATCATCAGGCATTAGAGATAAGGATGAAACATTTTATTGAATCTGACAGAAAATTGCTTGTAAACTGAAATTTCGGCATATGAAGTTTAAATATTCATATCTTTTTTATCCGTTCAACTTCCAATTCTCTAAATATTTGGAAAATTTTAGCGTGATACATGTATGTTATCAGGCATTAGAGATAGAATGTATATGAAAAACAATTTGGCCTAGTTTTTTTGACTCACGATGTAATAATATTCAAATTTACTGGTTTGTTAGCTCGCCCTTTTCGGACAATCTATTTGGACGGTTTTGGGAACAAGATGCTACCTCCATCAGTTCCTCGTGTCGGAACCGGACCTTAACCTTAGAAGCACAGCTGTCCGAGACGAGTTGGAGGTATAGACACTTTAGATGTTATGATGCTTGAAATAGACTAAAATGCGTTTGCTTTGTGACAATAATTTTATCTATATCACGTAGGCGCAGGGATGTCAAAGAGCTGGCCCGCGGGCCATTTCTGGCCCGCCGACGATTTTTTTCTGGCCCGCCGAGCCTTTCCTAAAGATTACAAAATTTGAGAATAAAAGTTCAAATTTTGATATTTTACGGTCAGCGCCAAATACATGGAAGTTTTTTTTCTTAATGACGTCACTTTTGCTCAGACGCACACTCGCACAGCTCTTTGTAGACTGTGTGTATCTGTCATAATCTGTGCCTTCTGTGGTTTCCGGTTGGTTGACAAAATTATGAAAGTTACGAAACAGTTATAATATTTAAAATGTTGTCAAAATTTAATAAGAAACGAAAGAGGACATTAAATCAAGACCTTTTCGCGATATTTGGATGGATATGTATTTCTTTGGTGAATACAACAGTTATCCAGTAGGCCCATGTTTAATTTGTGAGGAAAACGATAGCGTTGTGAAGGGATAGGCCTACAAGACTTAAACTTAAAGTGATAATTTTTTTATTGCAAGCTTACTGGTAGACTGTGAGCCATTTATTTTATGACAATAACTAGATTTAATTACCTTAGGTTTAGACCAAAAGCTTTACGAGTTCTATGTCATGTCCACGACTGATAATGAAAATCAAAATTAAGATTTTATAAGCCTCCCTATTTGGCTGTTTTGTATGCTAAAAATTGCACCATTTGAGATTTACTTATACAAAAATTTTATGGGAATTGGCTGACCAAGCCTGGAGCTCCCTCTCAAATCACTATACCCAATTTTTCTCACGAGTTTCGACACCCTGGCCCGCCACTTGTTGGAAGATGTTCATTCTGGCCCGCCACTCAAAAAGGTTTGACACCCCTGACGTAGGGTATATGAATAATGAAAATATTACACAACCCGTCTTATGCACGCCAGAACATCGATTGGATTTTGACGTCCGATGATAATGTCAAACTGACTTCTCAACAGGGCCGGATTAAGCATGTTCAACATGTTTGGCCGAACCGGGGCCCCCACACTTTATGGTCCCCACACCCGAGAAAAACAATTTTATTTAGTAACAAATTTGTATATTTTGACGAAATTTCGACCAAACGATTAAAAAAGGTCGTCAGCTGTTTTGGACGCAAGAAATCGGTATATTGTAAAGAAATTTCCACCAAACGACTAAAAAGGTCATCAGATTTTTCGATCAAAGATCTAAAAAAAATTCGAACAGGGCCCCCACATTTCTTAAACCGGCCCTGCTTCTCAAATGTTGCATAAGCAATGGAATGAAACAAATATTTACAATACAAGTAGCATGATAATTCAACGCAGCGCTCGTGAATAAGCTGGTGCCCCGCGCCTGGCTTTCGAGTAGCGCTTTAGAAATTTCGAGTTTGCGAACTGTGTGGGTATTGTGTGTTCTTAGACGATCTTGAAGTTCTGGTTGGACAAAGGCGTTGATGGGTTTCGTGTTGTTGCCTCTGTTTTCCTCGTCGAAAGCCAAGACCTACGAGAGGAAGTTGTGACATGCACGGACGAGAGGGTAAGTATTAGGGTGGCACTCAAAATAAAAGTCTGTAATTTGTATCTTCCCACCCCCCAAATATGTTTAAAATGTTAAAATAATAAGACTCACAAAATTTGGAAGCATTATAATAAAATTTACTGGTAGCTGAACGTGGTTAAAGTTTTTAGCATTGGACAATGTCAATTTCCATGCTGTTTCAATGGGTAAGATACGTTACTATGAAGGGTATTCACTATTGCTAAGTTAGTGATGAGCAATTGAGCACAGCACTACTGGTGAGCAACAGGAGACCCCTTAGTAACTAGAAATGTCCTGCAGTGCCTCTCAGCCACTTGTTACAGAAATTGATTCTGTTTTCATAGTGACCAAGGACACCATTGAATGAATCAGCGACATTGTTGACCACCATCAGACTCTCTGGCAGTCTCTGCTCATATTGGAGCACTAGCATACTCAGAAATGCTTTCTCAAGTGCTAGGGTGAAGGACTGAAGGTCTTAAGGACCAAGAACTCCTGTGACATTTTAATTGCCACAAGAAACTGTTAAGTATGTTCTGACAACCATCTCTGCATTTGTACAGTAACAGTGCCATGCAGCACAACATGTCAAGGAGTTTGTCCATGTGTTTCTTTACTTAGGGCTGTGACCATTACTTCCTTCAAATCCAGGGGAATCATTGTCTCAGAGAAAGTGAGACCCTGTAGTATTTCAACTACAAATGACTACAGAAGGAATTGATTGCTGAATCGGCAACAGTTTAGTTGTTTTTCTGCATGCATCAAACTCATACGGAAGATTCAAGAAAGATTCGAGTCGTTGCGCGGATCAGGTGTGGGCCGTGTGGCACATGCATGTGTGTACACTGTACAGTCACTTAATGTACAACTTCACAACTGCTTTGAACTTTTTGAGAGCTGACAACTCACGTTTGGTGACGTTTATTGAGAGTGCAATAAATAGCCTTTAAAACTGTATGTGACCTTGCCTTCCATCTAGGCCAGTGGTTCCCAACCTTTTTGGACTTTAGGGCCACTTTTTCTAAGTTGCAGGACACGAGGGCCACTTTTTCTTAGTTAAAGGACATTAAGGGGCCACAAGGCTAAAATTCAATTGACTAAAAGCATATAAAATTGTTATAATTTATTAAAAATAGAATGTTTGATGTTATTTATAGACGTCAAAATAAAATAATTTGTAATATAAAACAATTATATGCTATATCCTGTCGAAATTGTCAATTTTTTCATATATTTTTGTAAATTCTTTGAGAAATGAGGGCCACTTTTGAGGACTGGCGGGCCATTTTTTGAGGCCTCGCGGGCCACTTTTGGTCCGCGGGCCACGGGTTGGGAACCCCTGATCTAGGCTATCTAGCTTTAGGATGGGCCCCAGGAGCATGGGCATTGGATACGCACATATTCCCGACTTTCTACTCCTTCTAAAAATATCAGTGCCAGGTGAAAGAGCTCATAGTGGTACAAACAGTCTTGGCTGAATATCATTGAACTGGATGAGCTCGATAAACTCATTTTGCATCGGATCCAAACCAGTGCAGTTGCTGTCACCTTTATACCGTTTTTCATACCGGTCTGCTTCAAATTCGTATAGTATACATGAATCTCCAAATCTATTAAATTATATCTTGATGTTATGTCACTGGAGGTCCCATCTGGTGTTGAACACTTTGGCATTGACTAATTCCATGATTTTGGTCTGTACAAACCAAGCTCGTAAGCTTTTGTACAAACAAAACACAGGCACCGTCATGGAGGTATGTAGTGCTGGAAGTTGTATGAAATGACATACATACATACATGTAGACAATTTAGCCTTTTTTCTGTTTATCCGTCTTATTATAACAACAACCAACAATTGGTAAAGTTAAAAATTACAAGAAAGTTGAAGAAACATTATTATTCTTGGTCAGTATGAACAATGAGTCACAGCACATCCTGTTCTCTGTAGATATCAGCTAATTCCATACGCGATTTCAAAGAAATTATGTGATATGCTACTATAAACTACTAACGCGCTCAGCTACCTCTAAATATTCTTCAATCGGAATAAAATTTGTAACACATGAGTTTCTTGTCATAATGAACATTTTGAGGGGGTGGGAAACTGGATTAGTCAAAATTATTTTTTGGCCATGCATTCCGTTGTCACCCTAGTAAGTATGGGTCTTAATATAGACAGCAGTAGCCCACTACATTATGTTCTATGTTGCATTTGTTGTATACACACGTGCAAGCCCGCGCGCGCGCACACACACACACATTAACACGCAAACACACTCACAAACACACACACGAACACGCAATGCAGGTATTACCATAAGATATTTTTGAGTCTTGACTAAATAATAGACCTTTACATTTTCTTAGCATGGTATTCAAAACTATGCTGCAGGCATGTTAGATGTTGCAATTAGTAAAAAAAACCAATGAGCTGCAGCAGCATTCGATGACAACCAGTCACGAGGACCAAACAGCTTGAGGGAATAATTAAGTTAGGCTCTGTATATACACATGTACCTACTCGCATGCATAAGACAATAAGAGTAACTTTCTGCCGTACCGTAGCCTATGTATATGCCTAATGGTGATCATCTGTGTTCCACGACAATCCTTGTTTTAAAGTGTATCTGTTACTGTTGCCACCACGTGATGATGATGATGACGACGACGACGACGACGATGATGATGATGATGATGATTGATGATGATGATGATGATGATGATGATGATGATGATGATGATGATGATGATGATGATGATGATGATCAAATCAAATCAAATCAAATCAAATCAAGTTTATTGCTCCCATAAAAGAAAAAAATTAGACAGCAATTACATAATATGACTTGCTAATAAAGCTAAGAATGTTAGGTGTAAATACATGTGCAAACGAGTAGCAATTCCAGGGAAGCAATAGGAGCCCCAGAAGGGAAGATCCCGCTAGTTAGGGGCCCTAGATAAATGATTATTCATGACAAAGATGCTGGATAGATGACGCATGTCTTGTTAGTAACAAAGTGGGAAATTTGCATGTAGCTGTGTGTTTAGTGAAGGAGTAAATTAGAGGCACAATGAAACAGAAAGAAGGAAAGACAGGGAGAAATCAGAGAAAAAGAAGAAAGAAGAAGAAAGAAAAGAAGAAGAAGAAGAAGAAGAAGAAGAGAGTCGAAGAAGCCATTAGTCGATCAACAGCACACGATAATATTAGTTTTAAATAACATTTTTAAATAACATTTTTCGCTGTATGTACAGTGTACACGTATCAGACGTTTAAATTGAGTGAAGGCCATGCCCATCCTAATACTAGGAGGTAAACTGTTCCACATTAAGGGTCCTTGGTATTTGACAGAAAACCTACGTGTGTTAGTTCTCGGATAAATGGTTATGCAGTCCCGTTTATTTCTGGTTGCATAAGAATGCTCTAGTTTATTAAAGTAGGATACAAAACAGGATGGGAGGAGACCATTATGGAATTTATGATGATGATGATGATGACGATGACGATGATGATCATGATGATCATGATGATGTTGCTGATGATGTTGCATCTGATGATGCTCATGATAATGTTCATGATGACGATGATGCTCATGATGCTGTTGCTCATGATGATGATGCTCATGATGATGATGCTCATGATGATGATGATGCTCATGATGATGATGCTCATGATGATGATGATGCTCAAGATGATGATGCTCATGATTATGATGCGCATGATGATGCTGCTCATGATGATGATGCTCATGATGATGATGCTCATGATGATGATGCTCATGATGATGATGCTCATGATGATGATGCTCATGATGATGATGCTCATGATTATGATGCGCATGATGATGCTGCTCATGATTATGATGCGCATGATGATGCTGCTCATGATGATGATGCTTCATCAGCAGCAGCAGCAACAACAACATTACTGTTACTGTTATGTGAATATTGATGTGACTTGCAAGTCAATAAATGAATAAAACAAAAACAAAACATGATGATGATGCTCATGATGACGATGCTCATGACGATGATGCTGATGATGATGTTGCTGCTGCTGCTGCTGATGATGCTCATGATGATGCTCATGACGATGATGCTGATGATGATGTTGCTGCTGCATGCTGATGATGATGCTCATGATGATGATGCTGACGATGATGTTGTTGTTGCTGCTGATGATGATGATGCTCAATTCCGTCGTCGTCGTCGGTCGTGGCCTCCTCAGAATCGTCAGTCTTGTCTTACTTATTAACTGACATGTGTACGCTGTGTTTCAGAGCTTCGATCACTCTTGTACGGACCACAGGTACACGATGTCTCAACCGGAGTCATACGAACTGGTAGCTGGCTGGCGATACATTGTCGACACTTATAACGTTGATGCGGGTTCGAGAAGCAGGTGCTTTGATTATTTTCATCGATCCGTTAATTATTGATCAACTGCATGATGGACGATTGATTTATCGATGTTTTACTTTAGACACAGTGTAAGAATTGTGGAAAAATAAATGGGGGTTGGAACATTATCCACTTGGAATTGGGGTGTGAAAACAGACTTTAACATGGGGTTCTAAGAAAGACTGGGGGGTTGAACCCCCTCCCGGCAATTCTCACCCTGCATAGACATGCTTTAACTTGATGACGTTGCGCAATTTGAAGGCTGCCTTCCCGTTCTTTGCTTAATTAACAGCAGCAGCTGTGCTGAATACATAGGCGTATGAGGCGGGGGTGCAGAGGACAAATGCCCCCCAAATTTGGGCAAAAAAATCATCAACTTTTGGGTAAGTCAGGTTTTTCGGGCAAACACAGACCCAAACGACTATAAATTTTTTTTAAAAGGTCGTCAACTTTTGGGCAAGTCAGGTTTTTCGAGCAAACACAGACGCGAACGACTAAAAAAAGTTGTCAACTTTTTCACGGATGAATTTTTCGGGCAGAAGTTCAATCTTTGCCCCCCCCCCCCCCCCCACTGCTGAAATCTCCCGTACGCCTATGGCTGAATGAATATAAAGACGTCGATGACTGGAAGTTGTATTCATTCATTTCAAGAATTTATATAGCGCCCTTTCAAGAAAGCCACTCAGAAGCGCTCCCAGTCCAACCACGGTGAAACAAAAAAGTCTTAAGGAGCTTGTAGAACACTCACTGACGAGTCAACCCTCGGCAGCAGGCGCATCTGCAACGGGAGGCTATTCCAGACAGAAGGACCTACAACTGAGAAAGCACGACGCTGACAGGTTGATGTTTCAACACGCGGGACCAAAAGCTTACCGCTAGAGGCAGAGCGAAGAGCTCTGCGAGAAAGGACAACAGATATTGGACAGCAGAGTTCACACAGATAAGTCGGGGCACAGCCAAGGAGACAACGCCAAACCAGTGAAGCAATTCTGTATTCGATGGGAGCCAGTGTAGAGTATTACGCATGTAAGATGAAACAGAGGCATATTTGGGAATTCGACCAATTAGCCAGGCTGCAGACCGAAAAACACGGTCAAGTCGGAATATCAATAAGAGAGGCAAACCAACCAGGATTTTAAAACATTGTTTAAGTGGTGGTTCTCAACTTCTCACACAGAACACGAGTCTTCTGAACCACCGTAGAGGCGTAGACCCTGTTATATTATATTATATTATTAATAGAGCAACAGTAGTCCAAGCGGCTAGTGACAAAAGCATGAACAAGGGTAGCAGCAGAGTCCTCTGATAAGGAGCGCGAGATGACCCGTAGCTGACGAATTTGGTAGTAACATCCACGAGTACGCAGCTGGTTGACATGTTTTGAGAAACTAAGTTCTTCATCAAGCATAACTTAACACCCAAGTCCCGTATATGAACCGATCTGTGATATAAATTTATTATCAGTTAGGACTGTTAGGTTAACGTGTGTACCTGAAAGCGTTCAGTGTTGAATTACTTTTTAAATGCTCTTTGACCTTGAAGATTCAAGTTCAAGATTGTGGGGCGCGGTGGTGTAGTGGGTATGTTCGTTGCCTTGCAGCCGGAGGTTTGCAAGTTCGAATCCACCTCCAACCGCCACGTAGAAACCTTGGGCAAGTCCTTCACTCGCTGTTGCTCAGCGCCTCGGCGTGAAATTTTGACTGTGTCTGCACTGTAGGCGGGAGCGCTTCTGAGTAGATTCTTGAAGGGGCGCTATGACAAGTGTACATGCATGTATATATTCGTATCGGCTGTCATGTTTCTATAATTCACAAAATTTGGACCATCTGTAGGCCTAGCGATTGAGTCGGCCTAGACGTGGCTGTGCACCCCTAGGCCAAAGGCCCTACATGTCTGTATTTATAATTTCAGCTGCTCTTAGATTCATATTAAACAGTACTGTTGAGGTTATGATATCATTATCAATCAATTATGAAGGCTGTAGTATATGATCCTAATTTCTTAAAGGCCAAGGTTTGGTCCCAGTATTCTCTCGGTAAACTGGGCGTGACCTATAGAAACCGGCTTGTCAATCAGCGTCTGCTGCAAGTGCACCTGAGAACACTGACCAATGCTATAAATAAATATAGCCTATCTAACCAGGATGAGGAATTGTCTCTAGACTTCCATGAGTGGGGTGCCTCATGCAGATTAGCTTCGCGTATACGGCCTGTGTGACACATAAGCCAGGTAAACTTGTATACCCGCTAATACAGTTGACCATCAAGATCTATCCACACACATTCAAAGAACATTGGTATACGCCGAGGTAAATACAGAACCAAGCACTCCAGGCCATTGGTAGGCCAGGCTAATCTGCATACAGAGACCCACTCAGGGGAGTCTATAGAATCTTTACAGAACAATTCCTCGACCTAGTTTAGACAGCCTAGCAATCTAAAGCAGCGGTTAGTGCTTTCAGGTGAACTTGGAGCAGATGCTGATTGGTCAGCGTCATGCCCACTAAATAGAGACCAAGGTTTGGTCAGCGTCATGCCCACTAAATAGAGACCTGCTAACCAATCAGCCTAGTTTACAAAGAAACTGCCAAAAGCAAACTTTGGCCTTTAAATCGTGATTTCAATTGATAGGATTTTGCTGACCGACGGCGATGTCCTAGGTGTGATAGAGGTAGAGAAGGCGATGGGTTTCTACGGCACGTACGGCAGAGGGGGCGGGGCGAACCTGCCAATCAACTACCAGCTGACGAAAGCGAACGCGAATTGCGACAGCAACTGCATTGGTCAACTCGTCTACGCATGGCTCGATAGCATGCCGACAAACACCACGGCAGACTGGCTTGTAAGTGTCTGTCTGTCTGTCTGTCTGTCTGTCTGTCTGTCTGTATGCAAACCATGTCACTGTGTCTATGTGATTGTGTTTGTGTCTTTCCATTTCTACCTACTTCTTCTTTTGGTTCCTTGCACTTCTAAGCATGATGTTCGTGCTCCATTGGCGTCATTCGTCACGTTACCAGGCTCTCCTCTTCTTCGCTCTGCTAAAACCATCTTTCATCATCCAGTCCAATAGCATCATCCTCGGTCTTCCTCTCCTCTTATTTCTTCCCAATCTTCCCTCAATTTTGGTTCTTAGTATGTGTAGAGTGTTCTCTCACGATGTGGCCAAACCAATTTTTGCATCTATCTGATAATAATATTCTCCGTAAACGTTGCATTTAGTTAGGCAATATCACTCTTTTCTAAAATCCAACAGTTGAGAAGGAAACCTTTTCCAGTTACCCCCAACCTATTTCGAGGTCGGCCTTCCATATCCAAACTTCCCGAACGTA
>OX243813.1:27902734-27955234 GCA_945859605.1 Lumbricus rubellus | reverse complement strand
CAACGTCTTCGCATTCATACGAGAATATCAAGGGTCCCCCAGGTACATACTGGCGCATAGAGTTTACACCGACGACAATGGGGACAGACATATGGACAACGACAGAGAGACAGAAAGCGAGAGAGAGAAACAGACAGACAGACAGAGAAACAGAGAGAGATACAGAGGCAGGGGACAGAAAGGGAGACATACACACAGAGAGAGACAGAGAAGGAGACAGACACACACTCACACACACTCACAGAGACGGAGACGGTAAGAAAGACGTATGGAGTGAGAGAGAGACACACACAGAGAGAGGCAGAGAGAGAGAGAGAGAGAAAGAGAGAGAGAGACAGAGACAGAGACAGAGAGACAGAGAGACAGAGAGACAGAGAGACAGAGAGACAGAGACAGAGACAGAGACAGAGAGAGAGAGAGAGAGAGAGAGAGAAAAAAAAGCGAAAATGTGTGTATGGACGACTACAGAGAGAGGAGGAGCGAAAGAGAGAAAGAAAGTAAAGGGAAGATGGAGAAAAAGAGGGAAAGGAAGAGAAGTTAGAAAGTTACTTTTTGAAATTCACATTCTTATTCATAGGCATAACGGTTGCATGAAAGAGATGAGATGAGAAGAAGAAGAAATTAAAACATGAACTTTGGACAAAGGTTTGCGATATTTTAAGGATCGGATAGTTTAGTGTAGATTGCGCAGAAGAAGACGCAGTGCACGAGAACAATCGTATTCAATAATAAACTCACGTGCTTCTGTATGCAATCGGAACAACAGTGCACGCTGCACAAGAAAGGACATGACCTTAATACTCCCCCAATGTTAGTATACTGCGCAATGCAATATGGCCATACTCCTCCCAATGTTAGTATACTGCGCAATGCAATATGGCCATACTCCTCCCAATGTTAGTATACTGCGCAATGCAATATGGCCATACTTCCCCCAATGTTTGTATACTGCGCAATGCGCGTCGGACGCTCGCTCGCACCCGCCCCAACTGGGAACCCCAGTAAAACTTGATTTCGTTAGAGAAAGGAAGTTCTTACAGTCTAAAGTTAAACCATGCGACATGATCTGCTCTTCCTCTTTTTAGGATCTTGGTTGCCGGCAGTTTCGGAAATGACACTGGAGGTGATTTCGACTTGACGGAGCATTATTCACCGCGCATTGATGTTCCAGAAAAGGCAAAAGTTCTCTTCGTTACGAGTTCGGATATGAAGCAGAAAGTTGGAGACGAGACTAATCTGAAGTCGGTCTCACTGAGCCCAGGTCAAGGCTTCATTGCCAAGTGGGCTTATATCAGACCACCATAACAGTCTTGCGCTCCAAGTTCCAGCGGCTGCATGCAAACGACCCTTTCCATAACTATATGCACATCCTCCTCCTCCTCTTTCCATTTACTCCATTCAATGGACATGTAGACATTTTTTTACCTACTTGGGTGATGCATAATATTTGAAAAGTAAATTAACTTGTTTCCGTTCTTTGCGTGTACGTTTCTATTTATGCCCAGTCGTCGGCACAACTATAGAGATTGTATAAGTATAGAATCGAGATCATAGTCCACACTCCACTTTCACCCAATTTTCTACTCAAACGTAAAAAGTCTTCTAGCGCAATGAGAGGTATAAAAAACTTCGAAGACTTGTGAAAGAAAAGAGCGAGAGAGAAAGAGAGATAGAGAGCGAGAGAGAGAGAGAGAGAGATAGCGAGAGAGAGAGAGAGAGAGAGAGAGAGAGAGCGAGAGAGAGAGAGATAGCGAGAGAGAGAGAGAGAGAGAGCGAGAGAGAGAGAGAGAGAGAGAGAGAGATAGCAAGAGAGAGATAGAGAGCGAGAGAGAGAGAGAGAGATAGCAAGAGAGAGATAGAGAGCGAGAGAGAGAGAGAGATAGCGAGAGAGAGAGAGAGAGATAGCGAGAGAGAGAGAGAGAGAGAGAGAGAGAGAGAGAGCGAGAGAGAGAGAGAGGTAGCGAGAGAGAGATAGCGAGAGAGAGAGAGAGAGAGAGAGAGAGAGAGAGAGAGAGTCTGTAAGTCAATTGAGATCCTGCGATGTAAAATTGCACAACACAGCGTGTTAGCGAACAGATTGAGGACATTAAAATAAACGGCGTCTAGCTAAAGACTAAAGTGCAAATAAAGTTATCATAAATTCACTCGAATCCATGCAGCTGTGGGCCGATACAGAAATTTTCAAAGTGGGGGTCAAAATTTTCGGTCTTGGGTCTAGTAACAAATTTTCGTCGCCGTAAAATCTGATTACCTAATTTTAGTCATACACTACTTTTCCCTTTTACTCTCTGTCTTCTGTGCCACCTTTCCACGAACCTCGTGAGTATAGACCTACGAAACTGATGGGGGGAACCATGTCCACTTTCCTTACCAGAATAGCTATTGAGAAAATTAATAAGGAAATGGGGGCCTGGTCGGATTTGCCCCCCCCCCGGATCAGCCTCTGCTGATGATCTCTTTTCGCTGCTCTAAGGTCACTAGCTCATCGCCAAGTGGACCTACATGCATGTGGAAATGCAGTGCATGTGCACCCTCTTAGCAAAGCGTGTAGCTTCATTGTGTGTAAACATAGACCTTTTGGTAGCAGAAGATTGATTGGCCATTTACAATTTCGTGACATATATATTTACACATGCATGCAAAGAACGCACTATGCGCAAAGCACAAAAAAGTATACAATCTATGCATGCATAAATGTATATTATTTTATACATAGGCCTATATTATATAGACGTTAAGGATGTCGTGTTATTCGATCGTCGCCTACTATATATATCGGAACAAATGAAAGCAACAGTCGATCAGGAATTCTCGGTCGAATCCTCCTCGCATTCGTTCGATCAATGGACAAAGAATTAAGGTTCTACTTGCGATTAATCGTCAATCGACGATTAATCGATTAATCTTCAATCGAGTACTCGATAGATGCGTCGTTCATCTGTTGGTGCGTTCCGTAATAGGCCCTATTTTTTGCCGACTTTGCTCTATATACATGTAGAATCTACATGCAGAGATAATATTATCGTCATATCGCTCGAAGTGATCGACATGTCACAATGTCACATGGGTCGACGATTATAAATGCTGTCTTTGAAGGAATGATGTTAACAACGTCAGTATAATTATATCTATAGATAATGTCGCTAATAGTCTACAACTCTCTTCAAACATACTTCAAGCACAAGAAGTTTTTTGCGACCGTATACATGCATCTGTGGATACTTTTGAGATGAACCACTTTCCTGCTGTATTTTCTAACAGTTCAAACAGTTGGAGAATGTGTATTGACAGCAACACATGACTGTTAGCTTCTTTTAATCTCATCTCTCCTCACATTCACGCAGGCAATATTATAACTGGTTGCGACCTACACATGATGATATAATTACCTGACCATGCATGACCAGACATTGGTTGTACTCTGCCAGTGCCAGTCCGAAGCCTGGATAAAGGAGGAGGGCGACACTAAACATCTTTGAAACTGGAGTGTCGTTAAATCGCAACAAGCATTTGGGTCGTAATTATACGCATATCATAACCGACGGATCATTGACCAAAGGTGAATATAATAAAAATTTAGAAAATTATCGTAACTTCGTTTACGAACTGCATATTGAAATGCAACCGAGTGTCAGAGACAGACGAAGAGACAGAAAGTAGCAGAAATGCATCTTAAGACTATTATAACAACATCGAAACCTCTCTATATTGACTCTGACGTCATTCATTCGCATCATTCACTGACGAACGTCACTACTGGTGTCAGTAACTGATGATGACGACGACAATGACGACGACGATGACGACGACTATTGTGAATGATGATAGGCCTAGTATTAGACGCAGCATAACATAATATACCAATCTGTCCTTTCTATCTGTCCTTTTGAAACTGCAGTATAAAAGAGGTGCGTGGCGTGCATCTGCTTTAACGGGTGCACTTGTAGATTGAAAGGACAGGGGCGGTTGGGTGGGTCACTGGATTGTTGGCAGAGTCCATTGATGGTTGGGTGGGTCACTGGATTGTTGGCAGAGTCCATTGATTCGACCGCTAATTTGAATTAAGCTGCAGGAACTCGTTTGAAGAAGGCGATCAAGTGTCTTCAACCAAAAGTCAGTAAACTCGTGTTGCTAGGAGACAACGTGATCTGCGCCTCCCCTCCTCCACTTGCAGCATAGTGACCTCTTGACCTATTGCGTGCTGAACTGATTGGCGATTGAGCGCCTCTTTTACATCCATGGACTGGGTTCGAATCCCAAGGCCCACATTGGTAATATAAATTATGAACCTATAGGCAAACTATGCATGGGGGTTATAAGTATGGGGGTTATAAGTATGTGTTTATAAGTATGGGGTTATAAGTATGGGTTTATAAGTATGGGGTTATAAGTATGAGGGTTGTAAGTATGCCACGTGGCGTACAGGTTTCGATATTTTGGTCATCGTCCATTTTTTGGGAACGACTCCTCGAGCGTAAACCATTAACAGTTTTGCCCTTAAAACCAACATTAATTTATAAATGATCTCATTAGTGTACAATAAAACTGAACGCAGAACGATGAAAAGACATCGTATGACGATAGAAAGTTAGTGAATAGAATGATAGAGTGATCTGTCTTTATGTCACTGGATAAAATATGAGCCCACACTTAAAATACGTCGTTTCGAATAATTATATTCCTGAGATTAATTCTCTTTATTCGGAAACCCATGTGACCGTAGTCTCCAGTGGAAACACAACGTACTATATAATATTAATAGGTCTAATGTTCGTGTTTCCTTTTTATTCTAAGGCTTCCTATATTTAGCTTATATACTTTGATTGATTTCTTCATTTCGGCTATATTTACAAAGCAGAAGAGAGTTTGTATCGGAAATAATAATTGTTACAGAACGATTTCAGCATGACCGGTTTTGAAGAGGTCCTTTAGGAAAGTTGCTTAATGAACTATTTCAGTTAATTAAGCAGCGACTAAACTCAGAACGAGGAAAGAATTTGGCAATTAATTTTTAAAAACTTACTATGAACATAGAATACAAGATATTAATGGAATAGTTTTAAAATATAAATAATGCCCTTTAACTAGAAAACAAAAATAGCTCGGTTTCTGTGTCTGTGTCTGTCTGTCTCGGTCACTGTTTCTGCTTTTCTCTGTGGGTGTCTGTCGGTCTCTCTCTCTCTCTCTCTCTCTCTCGCTCTCTCTCTCTCTCTCTCTCTCTCTCTCTCTCTCTCTCTCTCTCACACACACACACACACACACTGACCAGTTGTTCCCTCTTGCGAAGACTTCTCTCAGCTGTTTATGTAGCGCTGAAGTTGCTCTCAGCTCATTAATCCATCTCGTGCCAGAGGTGACAGAATCGGCGCCCGCTTTCTTGTTTCCGGTTGCAGAGCAGCAGAGCGTTGCAGGATAATTTGTTGGCATCTAAAGAAGAAGAATGGTGAGGTGAGGAGAAGGAGGAGGTGGTGGTGGTGGTGGTGGTGGTGGTGGTGGTGGTGGTGGTGGTGGTGGTGGTGGTGGTGGAGGAGGAGGAGGAGGAGAAGGAGGAGGAGAAGGAGGAGGAGAAGAAGATGGAGGAGGAGAAGGGGAGGAGAGGATGGAGTAGGAGGAGGTGGTGGTGGAGGAAGAGGGGACAAGAAGATGGAGGAGGAGAAGATGGATGAGAAGGTGGAGGAGGAGGGGAGGAGGACGGTGATGCACGGTTGAATGACGATCGTCGGCTGCTGCTGCTGCTGCTGCTGCTGCAGTCGCCACAACTCAAAGAATGGCTTTTAACTGATTGTTTTCATGGCACGCAAACCAACGAACGGCATAACACACAGACCAACAAAGAGAGATCATCATGACTGTGTCTGGTTGCATGTGTCTCGTTGTCTTGTGTCTCGTTGTTTGTGTCTCGTTGTCTTGTGTCTGGTTGCATGTGCCTTCGTTTGCGTCTTTGCGCGTTCTTCTTATATTAGTCCTACAAGAAAGATGTCTTATTCTCTTATCTGAATGTGTGCATTTATGTACGTCAATTCATATGATCTATTCGGGTGGTTCATTGGAGTAGTAAAGCAAGGATAGAAGAAAGGATAGAAGGAAGAAAGAAGAAAGGAAGGTTGGAAGAAAGGAAGGAAGAAAGGAAAGAAGAAAGGAAGGAAGGAAGGAAGGAAGGAAGGAAGAAAGGAAGGAAGAAAGGAAAGAAGGAAGAAAGAAGGAAGGAAGGTTGGAAGAAAGGAAGGAAGGAAGAAAGGAAGAAAGGAAGGAAGGAAGGTAAGATAGGGGGAAGGAAGAAAGGAAGGAAGGAAGAAAGGAAGAAAGAAGGAAGGAAGGAAGGAAGGAAGAAAGAAGGAAGGAAGAAAGGAAGGAAGGAAGCATGGAAGAAAGGAAGGAAGGAAGAAAGGAAGAAAGAAGGAAGGAAGGTTGGAAGGTAAGATAGGGGGAAGGAAGAAAGGAAGGAAGGAAGGAAGAAAGAAAGGAAGGAAGGAAGCATGGAAGAAAGGAAGGAAGGAAGAAAGGAAGAAAGAAGGAAGGAAGGTTGGAAGAAAGGAAGGAAGGAATAAAGGAAGAAAGGAAGGAAGGAAGGTAAGATAGGGGGAAGGAAGAAAGGAAGGAAGGAAGGAAGCGAGGAAGCATGGAAGAAAGAAAGTAATAATGGTAATAATAGTAATAATAATAATAATAGTAATAATAATAATAATAATAATAATAATAATAATAATAATAATAATAATAATAATAATAATCAAATGATTTTATAGAAGGCTGTAGCGAAGTCCCTGAGGGATCCTGTATACCTCGGGGCAAAAAAAATATAAAAAATAAAAAATAATAACAATATTTTACCTCCGAGGTATTTAGGATCCCTCAGGGTCCGTCTGGGACTTTATTACTAACTACTTGTTTAAAAACCAGTCCAAAATGGCTCTATTATTATTATTATTATTATTATTGTTATTATTATTAGTATTATTATTATTATTATTATTATCATTATTATTTATTATGACTTCATTTCTTTCTCTCGCTCTGTGACTGTGTACTTCTCGATCTGTCGTTCTGTCATTTAGTGAATATAATAATATATGTCATTCACTGAATATAATAATATCTGTCATTCAGTGAATAAAATAATATCTGTCATTCGGTGAATATAATAATATCTGTCGGTCTGTCCATAACATGGATCTGTCAGCGTGTCTGTCTGTCCGTCCTTCTGTCTCCTTGTCTGTCTGTCTGTCTGTCTGTCTGTATGTCTGTCTGCCTGTCTGTCCGTCCCTCTGTCTGTCTGAGAGAAGAAGTCTCTGATTCGATGACTTGTAATCTGAATAATTTGCGTCATCGTTACACGTGCAGTCGCCAGGTGACCTCTTGAACTCAGCGTCGCAGGACGGACCCTAACTGTCGTCGTCGTCGTTGTCGTCGTCGTCGTCGTCGCTGACATTAAGTCATCTTTATAGGGACTGCCATCCGTCGGTCGGTCGGTGGATGGCGCTAGTGGTCAATGGAGTGTTGGTTGGTTGGTCGGTCGGTCGGTGGCTGCGGCTGGTCGTGACTGTTCGGATCGGAGAAGAGCAACGGTGAAGAAGAATCTGATATCGTTCGAAAGAAGAGCAACGTTGAAAATGACAACGTGTGATGTGGCGTTGCTGCTCTTCTTTTTCTTCATCGCCTTTCTACCTCTGGTTGTCATTGGTACAGGCACAGGTATACATACCACTACACTCTCTTTTGTCTTTTTCTGTTTAGATAATATCAAATCATTTTATTTGGCAACCAAAAAAAAAAATCAAATCAAATCATCAAATCAAATCATTTTATTTGGCAACCAAAATAATCAAGAAAACAAGAACAAATCGAATCAGGCATCAAAGAGAACAAGGTTAACAAATATAAAAAAGCAATACTTAACTAATGATGCCAAAAGTTAGAATTTGATTGCACAGGGGACCCAAAAGGGTCTTGCAACCCCGCTAGGCGAGTCCCCTGGGCGGTAGCATCAAGATGATGATGGCCATTGAGTTGCCATAGAGTGGTTCTGACATAGATTATGAGTCAAAATAACCAACGGAAAAAATAAACAACAAACACCTTAACTAAAGCACATTTACACAATCGATTATCAAAGAGCTTGTTGTATGAGGTTTAGGCACGGAGATCCTTGGATGGTCGAGAAATACACAAGTACATGTAGTAGGGATTTATAATCTAATTTAGGTCGCCACCAAATTAACTCAATGCGGGAGATAGGATAAGTTAGTCACAAAATTCAACAGTTAGTGTCGAGTATCAGAGAACGCAAACGTAACTTAAAAAGACCAAGACTAGGCAGCAGTCTAATGGAAATAGGAATAACATTCCATGTTTGAACTCCACTGTATTTAACAGAGAAGCGTCGAGTGTTTGTGTGGGCATAGGGCAAATGGTAGGAATCAGCGTGTCTGGTATGGTATGAATGCACCTCAGTAGTATGGATAAAAAAATTCTTAAACACAGGAGGTAATAGGCTATGGAAATATTTAAACATGAATTCACCTATCTGCATCTGTCTAATTTGGTAAACATTGAGAAGGCTGTATTCGTGGAATTTAGATTCAGTCGAAGTTCCATATAGGGCAAGTTTGCTATATATCTAATTGCTCGCTTTTGGAGCTTCATTAAATCCAGAAGACTAGATTTATAGGTAGAGGCCCATATTATGTTACAGTATGTGAGGTAAGGGTATATGAGTGAGTAATACAAAGTAAGACGAATTTGGGGAGGCACTAGCTGGGAGGTACGGGATAATATTCCAAGATTTTTAGCGATTTTATTAGTTACAGTTTTTATGTGGTCTTTCCAGGTTAGGTGTTGATCTACATACACTCCTAAAAATTTGGTTGATATTACCTGGGTGAGTGGGACCCCTTCAATGCACACCCCCAGGTTTCCTGTATGACAACTCTTTCTATGGGATTTAAAAATTATATAATTAGTTTTATCCAGATTTAACGACAGTTTATTAGCATGGAACCATTCGGCTACATTTTTCAATTCAAAGTTGACGTCATTAAATAGAGTTTCAAGAGATGAGCTGGAGTAAAATACATTAGTGTCATCAGCGAAGAGTATAAAGTACAACAGAGAAGATGCATTAGGGAGATCATTGACATAGATCAAGAACAGCAAAGGACCGAGAATTGACCCCTGGGGTACTCCAAAATTAATTTGCCGAAGGTTAGATAGAGCACCATTACAGGAAACCAATTGGGATCGATTAGTAAAATAACTTGAGAACCAATTTAATTTGGTGCCCCGGATCCCATAAGTGCTTAGTTTTTTTTAGTAAGATATCATGATTAACAGTGTCAAATGCTTTTGCCAGGTCGAAAAAGATTCCTATTGCGTACTGGTTATTTTCAATTGCATTGGAGATTTTGTCTTGCATACTCATTAGGGGCATGTAGGTAGAGTGCCCGGATTGGAAACCATGTTGAGAAGGGAAGAGAACATTTCCCTTAGAAAAGAAATTATTTAGACGTACATACATAGCTTTTTCAAAAAAATTTGAGAAAAATGGTAGTACTGAAATGGGTCTATAGTTTGTTACATCGTCTTTAATCCCTTTTTTATAAACTGGAACCACTTTGGCAATTTTTAAAGAATGGGGAACTATCCCAGTGCTAAAAGAACAGTTTATTATATCTGATAAAAGATGGGCAACCGCGGGTTGCAATAGGCTGCAGTCAAAGTTTCTGTTCAAGTTTGCCACTTATAATTATAATTACTATTCCGTAAAGTGAAGGAAAATTTTGGCAGTTCTATTATCTTCAGTCAATTATAATTATATCGGGAATAGCAGCAATGTAGATCATTATTTTAAAATCAGTATTCAATCAATTGCCCTTTAAAAGACAGCTAAATTGCTTTTTAGAAAGAGATCCCTGTGAAAATGTGGTTAATTCAAAATTCGTATTTTTATGTCCGAGATCTGTTACTTGTATCCCTGAGCCATTTCGCACGCCTTAACTTCAAATATATGCAAGTCACACACATGTATATAATATCATGCAGTCACATCATTTATAGCCCATAACATATGGAAACATTAAGCAGTTCTCAGTTTTGTCTGTTTCATTACGAATTTACGATGCACATAATTATAGGGCTTAACGGATACATTTACATGAGATAGTTGTCTACTTTGATTGTAACTGTTGTTAGCTTAGTAGAATATTTAACTGAGAGATATAATGTAGGTCTTTTATGTGCGATTTTTCAAAAGCAATCTATTGCTTACACTTTACAAGCTTACAGCCAATAAAATATCTCTTCACTCGATTTCAGGCAAGCGTGAAAACTTGTGGGACGCGATGGTGTAGTGGTGGGTTCGGTGCCTTGGACTCGAAGAGTTTCAGTTTCGAAGCCACCTGAAGTCGCCGCGTAGGGATCTTGAGCAAATTCTTCACTCGCAATTGCTCGTGCGCTTCGGCGCGAAACTCGATGCAGTGTCCGCGCTGTAGTCTGGAGCGCATCTGAGTTGAAAGCTTGAAGGAGCGTTATGGCAAATATGCCAGAAATGAATAAATAGTGAGTTGGACCCAGGACGATTTAGGTTTGGATGTAACCTATATTCATTCATTAATTCATTCATTCACAGCATTTATATAGCGCCCCTTCAAGAAACTACTCAGAGGCGCTCAATATATTATATATCTGAAAAAATTATTTTAGATTCCGGTTTCCAGATGTTGACGAAGGGTCAGGTGATGGTCATCAACTCTGGTCAGCTTGTCCACCTCGAATGCGAATTCCTGGCTAGCAACTTCAACCTGTTCGACAACCCAACATGGTGGCGCAAGGCCCAACGATACGAAGAGACACAGGTCAACATGATGGGCAACATCATGGAACCGTTCGAGTCGACCAGGCGCTTCAGGGTCTCCTTTCACGGCCAGAAATCTGTCTACAAACTCACTCTTTCCATATCGGGTATTGATTTAATTTATTATCACTTGTCGCTAGCAAGAAATAGTTTCTGTTATAGAACAGTGTGTTGAGCTCGGTAGACTACATCTAGCCTACATTCTACAATGATGGCAGCTTCGTGAAACTGGATAATTTGAAATATCTCAACAACAGGGTTGAGGCTCGGCCTTTGCATATCAAGCAGTTAATGACGAACAAAATAATCACTTGCACAAATTCACTTAGCCTACTATTGTATCAGGATTCATAAATTGGACGTCTGAATTTTCAGCATTTGATAACCCTGACCCTTCGCTGCATGGTTTAAACGATGGATGGAAGAGAGGAACACGAATGAAACGAATGTGTGAGTGAGCGAATAAAAAGCTTCTGCCATTTCTGTGCGTTTATGTTGATATATAGAATAAATTAATTTTCAGACGTGGCTCTGGAGGACAGTGGCAACTATTCATGTGAGATCAGCGCTCCACTGAATTCCGTTCTTGGTCTCGTCACTCATTACCTGTTCGTCAGAGGTCAGTCCTCTGCAGTTTGTAGCCTGTGTTGTGGACAATAATTGCTTGTCATATTAACTGCTTCATTCATTTATTTAATGTGGGCAAAAATTTGAGTAGGAGGTGTAGGCCTACATGTATATATGCCAGTTAATTTAAGAGTGGCGTTCACGGTTTTAGTTTAATCAAACAGTGACTATGATCTTGCTTGATGCGATGCAATGTCCCTCATGTTCCGAGGATAGTACGGCGGCTTAAAAGTACACCTGTTCACGTATGGTATAAAGCGACATAGTTGCTCCATGTGCAGTTGAACAAAGCTCCTTATAGCTCCTCCTAGCTCCTTAAAAAACTTCCCTTTCCTTTATAACCATTCCGATGCTCTCCTGAAGTACGACTCCAGTTCGACCTCTGTCGTTTGGATTGAGGTGTAAACTAGAGCAATTAAGGAGTCAACGACGAAAGGAAATGCAAGACCTTCACCTTGTCAGCTGTAAGGCAGAACTTAAAAATTCATTCCCTTCTCGATGGGCGACCAGAGCAGCAGGGAAGACAATTTGAGACGATATTGTGATATACTGAAGTATATATTTTAGCTGTATACGGCGAGGCCACGAGTCGCAAAAATTCAAAATTTCCAGTTGCATAGGCTACCAGTATCAACGCAACTAGAAACTAAGGCGTTTGCTTGTAAACCCAAAACAGGTGTTAGATACATTTCATTTAAACATGTATGCATAAACAAATACATTCATTCACATACACATTATAAACATAGCCTGGGCCTTCTGCGTGTGTTATTACTTTCTAGTTCCGATCGCCGACCTGTTTATCGTGGAAGACAACACGACTGACTTCATTCACTACCAGCAGCGCAGTCTGACCTACATCGAGAACAGTCCTGTCATCTTGCGGTGCGTGGCGTTGGGTGGCTATCCACCGCCAGACGTCGCCATCTACCTAGGTCTTCGTGACGTCACCAACCAGTTCGGCCTCTCCTATTCAACGCATCTGACCGGTGAAAAGGGACTACGCATCATGCACTACGTCACGGAGCGCTGGAACTATCGCTTCTCGGCGCATGCGCACGACGACGGACGTCAGGCGAGCTGCGCTGTTTCCGTTTCCGGTCTGGCGATGCGAACTAAGGCAGTTCGAATCACCGTCTATCGTAAGTATAATTATTATACCAATGACTACTGCAGGTATGGTTTCAACCCCTTTACGTTTTATGTGTCTGTTTGCGCTTTTTGTCGTACAGGCCCCTACACTCAAGTGCGAGTCCTAAACGTAGACCTATCTGCAATAGACTGACTGACATCGTCCATTGATTTCCTAATGGTTCGTGTTTTCCATTTCCAAGTAGGCCTACATGTACCTTAGTCTTTACGGTATAAAACGGTTGATTACATTTCTCGTTTGGGCCAAACTCGGCCTGTATATGCTTAGAACAGGTTGCTTGTCGTATTTCACTGGTTTAATAACGCTTCTGTAATGTCGTACATAACTATCGAATAGCCTAGTATCTACGACCTCATAATTCTTAACAACCAAAGTCTGTATACAGGGCAATATAGTTCTTCCTTCTTAAAACGAACAGATGTATGGAGGACAAGGTCTGTTACTAAGACACGGACCACATAAATGGGTCTCGGTTGCCTTCGCAATCTTTGGAGATTTTAAGGCGCACACATCTCTGTTTTGTTGTTATGTAGCGCTACTAGACCTACGAGAGAGCTATAGCTATGGTGCTGGTAGTTGCAGCAGCGCTATGTTTTCGATGGTCTTCTTGGCGCTGCATAAATTTCGTCTGGAATTCATAACAAGATTCCTCCGGATATACTGCGGTTTAGAGCGAAGGCGATCTACGGAGGAGTATAGGAATAGGAGGAGGACGAAGAAGAGGAGGAGGACAAGGAGGAGGACAAGGAGGAGGACAAGGAAGAGGAGGAGAACGAGGTGGACGAATAGACGGAGGAGGAGGAGGTTGGTCGACGTTGACGGGAGAATTGGAAAGTGTTCGAAGCAGCAATCAACCAACAGTTTATTACTCAATGGACATGCGCATTAAAGAGACGGACGGAAGGATGGAATGAAGGAAGGATGGACCGGTGGATGGATGGACGTATGGAAAAAAGGAGGGCCCGGAGGGAAGGATAAAAGGAAAAAAGGGAAGGAGGGAGGAAGAATGGATGGATGGAAGAATGGAAGGACGGAGGGATGGAAAGAAGAAAGGATGGAATGACGGAAGGAAGGAAGGATAGAAGGAAGAATGGAAGAATGGACGGACAGACGGCAGATGGATGGACGGCAGGAAGAATAGAACGGACGAAGGAGGGGAGGAAGAAAGGACGAACTGGCGGATGGATGGACGAATGGATTGAAGAATGGATGGATGGACGGATGAACGCAAGGATGGATGGAAGGACGAAGATTGGCACATATCCGGATAGGGCAGATACGAATTCACGCAGATAAAGAAACTGCAAAACAAGACAGATAACCAAAAGAAAACAAGAGAGACGGAATAATAGGCATGCAGTTTACTATGCATGTAGAAAGAAACAGACACTGAAAGTAACCGCCACACACGAAAATGTACATTCAGAGATATTTAAAGAAACGGAGACGCGGATAGACAGATCGAAGACATTTACATGTATGTATAGTTTTTATACAGAGTTCTACCCCGAATGATGTACTATTACTCATTTTCTGCCAATTGCCCGCATTAAAATAGATCTTAATAACAAAACGACAAACAATAAAATTAATTTCGTTTCGTTTTCGTTTATCTGCCAAGTGCGAGGCCGTAGCTACGGGGGTGTTTTGGGTGTTTGAACACCCCCCAAAATGGACAATGTAAAAAATAATATAATGCATATACTAGCACATGCTGTAAAAAATGAAATGGGCCTAAAACCAGAAAACACCTCCCGAAATGAAAAATGTAAAAATAATAGAATGCATTCAATATAATGGAAAAACACGAAACTATGCGGAAAATGGTAAGAAAGCCGTTTCCGACGACTAAAAAAAGGTCGTCAAAAATTCTTCCCCGAAGAAACACCCCCCCGAAATCAAATCCTGGCTACGGCCTTGGCCAAGTGTGCATAAAATTTATGTAACTAGGCCTAATTGATGCCTAAGAGGCTAAGAGCATTGCTTAATATGATCATACATGAAGGTCAGTTTAAATGATCGCATTCAAGATCGTGTTCTCGAATATGGTTTGAATTGAGAAACAAGATTTTTAAAAATGTAAATATTGGTCTAACTAGTTTAGATGTAAGCTTACCACATACTATAAGAAGGAGGAAGAGAAAGACACAGAGGCAAATAGAGAGAGAGAGAGAGAGAGAGAGAGAGAGAGAGAGAGAGAGAGAGAGAGAGAGAGAGAGAGAGAGAGACAGAAAGCGATAGACCGAGGAAAAGAGAGGTGCAGCAGATGGAGAGAGAGAGAGACAGAGGCAGACAGAGAAAGAGACAGACAGAGAGGGAGAGAGCGAAAAAGAGAAAAAGAGAAAAATGAGGGAAATAAAGTGTTCTTCGTTGTAACAACGGCGTGTGATCTTCGTTGTGCATCGGGCGTTGAACGATTTACCATCGATTGTGTCTGGTATGGAGAGAGGTGGATGGGAGAGAATGGGGGAGAATGGGGGGGAGAATGGGGGGATGGGTCCGGTTGACTTGGCAATATTACAAGGGGGTCCATCGATAGATCGAAACACGCCCCAGATAAATCATGACATTAGGAAATTGTCAGAGCAGCGCAGTGGGAGGATAAAGGGAATGTCGGGAGAAGGAGAGACAGACAGACAGGTAGATAGACAGAGAGAGACACACACAGATAGAGAGAGACATACAGACAGACAGACAGATGAAGGGAAGGAGGGAGGGAGGTAAGTCATCAAGCAGGCAGGCAGACAAACATACAGACACACAGACAGACACACAGACAGACAGACAGAGCAGCTTATACTTGATATACGATCAAGCACCCTGAGGAAGACAGACGAATAACAAGGAATGCAGCAGCGCATAAAAACTCTTCGGTATTTGGTACACCAACTGAGTCGAAGTTGACATATTCCGCGTCACTACAGGAAGGAAGGAATTAGTGACCGTTACTCGGAAAAGATTATATCTTCATTCTTTCAGTTGTCAGTGATGACTTGGCCGCGTACGCTCAAGTTATAGAAGTCTTGTTGGTTAGGAAAAGTAGAGTTTTGCATGATACCATCATAATTATGACCGTTGCCTTGTACTTTATAATAATGCATTTCCATTCATGATGCATACGATACCTGAGTGTGTTCAATGATTCCTGCGTCTGCCGCCGCATTTGCTAAACTACATCTCTATGCAGTTATCAACAGTTACTATTGTAAGAGGACAATTTCAAAATGCAAGTTGCAGTGCATTGCATTGTATATGGACCGGAATTGATGTAAACTTATTGTTTCGGTCTCACAAACGAATGACGGGCAAGTGCATCTGTATACCTGTTTGTCTACACATGTCCTGTATACATGCATGTATTACAATGTCATGGCATTAACAATAGGCCTAACAAAGTCTGCGTTTCTATTGTCTAAATTGCCAGACTCATCTTTCCTATAAAGCTTTGATCACCGCACTTCTTTTGTATTTCCGGTGTAGCTTATGGTCAGGTTGCTCATTAATGGATAACAAATATTGTTCAAATATTTATTCGAAAACTAAATTATTAAATCTGCCGGACAATGCACGTGCGAGCTGCTGGTCTGTTCGGTAGCACATCACGCAGCGTGTAATTCAAACAATGCGGGTTCGACTCTCTGTTGTTCGGACTTCGGACTCCAAGCGTGCGACAACAGTTACTGTAGGCTAAACAAATCTATTTGCACGTATGCATTTTTCTTTAACAATCAAAATTGCGGAGAATTTGTGATCGTGGACACGAAAACTCTCACAAAGTTGGCAGACCTATGTTTAGAGATAATAATAGACTATAGCCTTTACGTTAAGAACATGGGCGGTCGCACATAGGAGCAAGAGGGGGCACCTGGCCCTCTCCCACTGGAAAGTTGGTACATATTTTTCTAACAAGTACTTTTGGGTTTTTAGCTCATTTCTTTGCACTAATAATAGACAAAGTGAACCTCACAAACCTACGTTTAGAAATCTACACTTAAAGGAAACATGCCTTTAATTCTCTGCCTTGCCCTTTTGAAGTTCTTGCTGAAACTGCAACCATGACTATTGTCAGACTTTTTAATTCCTTCGGAACTAGATAGTGGATTTCACGAGCAGGTGACGCGCTATAGAAGTCATTGAGTTCAGGCTGAACGATTCAACAAATTTGCTTAAACGGTTTAAACGGGTGTCTATTGTGTGCGTCCCTCCTATCCAATTTCATGGGCATTAGGCAGTTTTCTTTAAACTTCATCATCTGCTTTTACCTAAATGATTTATAATGTATTATAATCAGGTCTTTAAGTGTGGCAGGACGGTCATGGACGGCGTTCATGCACTTATTTCAAAATCTGAACGCCGTCATGCCACTTATTGGCTAGCACAGCCTGGAAAGGTGAGGGGCGTCCTGGCACTTCTTTTGGAAAGGTAAGGAGAGTCCAGGCACTTCTTTTTCAGCACCTTAAGCACTGCTTATAATCGGGGTTATGAAGGTCATTCTTGCGACCAGCGTCATGATCATGATCGTCATTGTCGTTAGCATCGTCTTCACATCATCGGTTCTGTTGATTGACAGCTGAATCCACGTGACGTGTGCCGCCACCTGTTGAATGAAGCAATGTAGAAACGACGCCAGAGCTCGATGCTTACGAAAGCGTATAGTTCGCTAGAGATGGAGGGCCATTATAATTATAATTAATTATGTTTGTATGTGCACTTGTTATAGCGCCCTTCAAGATTGCTACTCAGAACCGCTCCCGACAACAGCGCGGACATTGAATCGGAGTTTCACGCCGAAGCACTGAGCAATTCCGTCTGTGTCTCTGTTTTTCTGTGTCTCTATCTATGTATGTGTCTCTATATGTATAGGCATAGTTCTAAAAAATACATTCATGTTGTTAATGATAATTAATCAGCGTGTTGCTTTTCACGCAGATGCTCCAATAATCAGTTGTGAGACGAATTCGGTTCATTTGGGTGAGAGAAACGTTTTCGTCCGATGTGCGGTCAAGTCTCGACCACGAGTGACCGCCGTCTTCTGGGTCATCGACGACAATGGCACAACGGTGTCCGAGGGTCAAGTGGTCAAGGAACACTGGACACTGATGATGGTCAGTGTCGACGACTGCAATATTGCTTTAACTCACCTCAATGTTTATTTAGCCGTGGCTGGGCTGGGAGCGCCTCTGAGTAGTCTTCTTGAAGTGGCGCTATATAAGTTTTCGAAATGAATGAATGAATATATGTAGTGCTTGAAGTGCAACACTTGTAATCTCGTGGTATCCAAGAGAATTCCCTAAAGACACTCTGTTGTATTATAATAGTTACAATGATAGGAACAAGATGATGGTAACGATGTGATTAATTTTAATCTTTTTGTGAAGATCCGGAACGGTTCATGCATGCTATTAACTAATTACTAAACCAAATATAATTGAAAATTGTTCAAACATGAAAAATTGGATATTAATTATATCAAATAAGGAAATCATGGCAGTTATTAAGCACTGCCACTCCTCTAAAGCGAAAGTAATTGGGTGACTAATGACCATAATTGTACACGAAACATAACATTGCATGTGACATGTCATGTCATCCACATCACATCTGAGAGGCGATGGTAACAATGTTAATAATTATTACGACACTGGCATCGACGATAGCGAGGATGATGATGAGTCTGATGACAGTGATGATGATGACAATGATGATGATGATGATGTCGATGCTGATGTTGAGTTGTTGTCCTGCTTCAGGACCACGGCGAAGGTGAGATGGAGGTTCATCTGTACATGAGAAAGGCGAAGTTGGACAGCTTCCGCAAGTACACCGTGGTCGCTGAGAATCGAGTTGCAGTTAAATCACAGGACGCCTTCTTAGCACAGAGTAAGTAGATCTAAGCCGCATAGCCTGCAGAAGCAGAACGATCACTAAGTATGACATGACATTGTGATGGTGGTGTTATATAAATTGATCTTAATACAGACGCACAGACGCAATTGAATGGGTTGGTATTGTCCCTGTTTACCCCACTTGACATGTTTGTATTGTGGTCAAGGCTTGAAGTGAGACTGGACGGTCATGAACGGCGTCAGTAGTGTAAATACAGGGTTGACGGAACCTCTGTATAATACAGGGTTGACGGAACCTCTGTATAATATAGGGTTGACGGAACCTCTGTATAATATAGGGCTGACGGAACCTCTGTATAATATAGGGCTGACGGAACCTCTGTATAATATAGGGCTGACAGAACGTATGACTAATTGGTGTATAGTATTTCAACCCCTCCCCTCCCACCCACCCCTCCCCTCCCACCCCTCCCCACCCCACCCTCCCCTCCCCTTCCCACCCCACCCCTTCTTTGTGCAGCAGCAGCAGCATGCGCTTAGTAATCATATACCCATAGAAGACATTTTCACATACCCATCAGTATTGAGCAATGGCGGAATTTCCCCAGCCCCATCATTACAACACTAGACATGGGCACTTATGCAATATCACCATACCCACACACACACACACACACACACACACACAGTATATATTTTATAGAGTATTATAAGTGGCATACGGCTTCATAAACAGTCATTACATATTCTGACCTTCTACTAAAGAGCTGCACCATTCGATATGTGTCCAAAAATTAGTAAATGCGAAATGGATGTGTGTGGAAATTACAAATGCGAATGCATAATGTGTCAAAGCGAAGATGAGGAAAGTGTTCAAAGTGATGACGAAGGCGCTGTAAAGTACAGTACTATGAAACTTAAAGCGGAGAACGAAAAGCTAAAGAAATCTGTGATTTGCAAGGTCTGTAAGGAAAGACAAGTGCAAATATTATCTCTTCCTTGTGCGCATGTGAATATGTGCGAGCCTTGTGCAGACATTGCCACCCACTGCCCCTCGTGCGGAGAGCGTATTCTTGGGACAGTTAGAATATATATGGTACTAGCTGGGATACCCGGCGATGCCCGGGAATTTTATGTAAATAGCCGTGAAGCTGTGTCCACCCACCCCTCTGGGCGGCTTCGCCGCCTATTTGGGGTGGACCTGGCGGGCGGTCCTCTGTCTAAATGCAAAATTTGACATCAATAGATGGAAAAAAATTCGCCCCCCAAAATGTTTTCGCCCCCCTTTAACAACGCCCTGCCCCACCCGGCCCCTGCGGGGCCGGGTGTGTGTTTGTTGGGGGCGAGGTGGTCCCGGTGGCACCCTATCTAGCTGCAAGATTTCAGGGGAATAGCTGTAAAATTATGACGATGGTATACAAATAAAAAAATGGAGTTTTTAGGCCTCCCCCCATTCTCCCCGTGGTGGTAGAGATTCGGCAACTCGTTTACTGGGAGGGCCTGACGGTCCTCTGTCTAAATGCAAAATTTGGCATCAATAGCTGGGAAAACATTTTTTCGCCCCCTCCCCCAAATTCCCCCCATCCTGGCCCCCATGGTGTTAGAAATTCGCCAACCCCTACACTTGCTAAGTTTGATGGACCTCTGTCTAAATGCAAAATTTGACATCAATAGCTGAGAAAATTTCGTCCTCCAAAAATTTCACCCCCCCCTAAACAACGCCCTGCCCCGCCCGGCCCCTGCGAGGCGAGCGAGGTGTGTGTTTGTTGGGGGCAAGGTGGTCCCGGTGGCATCCTATCTAGCTGCAATGTTTCAGGTGAATAGCTGTGAAACTATAGCGATGGTTTAAAAAATAGGGAAAATGGAGTTTTGGGCCCCCCCCCATTTTTCCCCTGGTGGTAGAGATTCGCCAACTCGTTTTTTGGGAGGACCTAACGGTCCTCTGTCTAAATGCAAAATTTGGCATCAATAGCTGCCCAAAAATGTTTTTAGACCCCCCTAAAATTCCCCCCATCCTGGCCCCCATGGGGTTAGAAATTCGCCAACCCCTGCACTTGCTAAGTTTGATGGAGCCCTATATAGGTGCAAAGTTTCAGATCAAAAGCTGCGAAACTGAGGGCGTGTATTCTGGACAAATATACATACATACATACATATATACATACATACATACATCCTTTCTTATAGATATAGATAAAAAGCAGAGAGCGCTGAAAAAGACATTTACTTTTCGCTATGGATCCGACATTGCAGCATCCATTCTCTGCTATAATCAGTGGCCCCAGCGGATGTGGAAAGACAAACTTCACTTTACGTTTTATTGATCATTTAGACTATGTGGTCAAACCTACTATAGAAAAAATTATATGGTGTTATGGAATCTATCAAGAAATATTCGACAAATATCCACAAGTTCAATTTCATGAAGGCCTGCCCGACTTGAGTATTTTCGACGGCAAGCAGAAGACTCTACTTATTTTAGACGACCTTATGAGCGAAACGGACGAGAGGGTTTCGAAATTATTCACAAAGATTAGCCATCACATGAATGTTTCTATACTATATAGTCCAGGGTATTTACAGTTTCACCTGGGCAAAATTGCAACAGAAGCTTTTAAGACGGTTTCCTGCTCAGAATTTTCTGCTGAATAACATATCCAAAATCCGACAAAATCCGACCATGGGGTCACCCCCCAAAATGGGGGTCAAAATATAATGGGTTTCCGTGCTTTTTTACATTGAATATCGGGCTGCTAGCACAGCGGCCTGATTAAAAATTGTTCACTTTGGGATACAAGCATAAAATTTGGTACATTTCACGAACATGCCATAATAAAAAGATTTCGCTATAGGGTCATCGCATATTTGACCCCTGGCCCCAATGGCAGCCATTTTTCAAAATGGCCCCCGGTTTACAGATTTTAAATTATCTCAGCTTCCAGTACACTTAGAATCGTCATCTTGGTGTCTAAACATACATAGTTAGGGACGAGGATTCCATCAGAGCCATTGCAAATGTTCCCACCGGCTTTAATCGCGGCCATTTTCCAAAATGGCCGACCGAAAATCGGAATATTCAATATCTCAGCTTCCAGTACACCTAGAAACGTCATCTTGGTGTCTAAACACACATATTTAGGGGCGAGGATTTCAACAGAGCCATTGCAAATGTTCCCCAGGGCGTCATTTGCAGCCATTTTCCAAAATGGCCGACCAAAATACGGATTTTTCAATATCTCAGCTTCCAGTACACTTAGAATCGTCATGATGGGGTCTACACTATCATAATTAAATGCTCCAAATCCAGCGAAATTAAATACAAACGGTTCTGTTCACAAGATTTGCAGCCAAAGACGTCAATGATGCAACAAGGTAGAAATGTCTTGTTTACTAGAAAATTAGCTGTTTTGGGCCGGCTCATGTTGCATCAAGTATAAATATAGGATAACCCAAGCTATTTGTTAAATCACACTATTTCTGAAACTTCTGATTGTGTTCATGTTCATTAAGCAATAAAACAAGTTTTAGACTAAATGCAATTCAAGAGATTACTGGTGTTCTCGTAAATGTGTATCATGACATATTTAAGTCGGCATTTGGGAACCTTTAACCAGACAAAGTACTGATCACAGAATCATACATCATCTATGTCATTCACGGTATCATATAGGCCTCTACTGAGACAGAGACCACTGACCAGTACACTGAAGATAAGCTTCAACACACTTGCATTGTCCCTACATCCCTTCTCATGGTCACGTCTGAGCAGTTCACGACAGGCACGAGACGCTTCGGGACGTTTTGTCCACTTCTTGTCCCAGACACCTTCATTCGTTTGCAACAACTCCCATTGACCAGGACAAGGTAGTTTAGAATCAGCTATGAACATCTGTGCCCAAACGTGATCTGCCTGTTACAGTAGGCAGCTTTCGCTGTGTGTCCCACCAGAGCAGCTTGAGCTGGTGGAAAGCCATCATATAGGGCTGTCTTTCTGTACAAACAGTTGGTTCCTTGCCTCGTTCCCCTTCTCCTCACCACTGGCACAGTCGTACAGCAGAACCACAAAACGCTCAATTACATCAAGCTGATCATAATCAGAGCTGGAAGTTGATACTAAAGTTCAGAAGACGAGGTGTCTTTGCTGAATGTCTTCCAAATGTCCCAGACAGTCCTTTTTCAGCGGCCAGCAAAGGATGATACTGTGTCACATCCGCTGAATACGTGTTGGCAGGGCACGGCTACACATTTTTCTGGACCGAGGGCATGCACCATTTCGTGGGTTGGTATATAGGTATCTGAAGTATTTGTCTGAGGAAAAGCCAATCCACAGCTCATCAATGCTCAGCTGCTACATGTTTGTCTTCAAGCAGCCACCTCATATTCATTCCATATAACATCTACTCTAGGCACATGCTCTAGCTGTTTTGTGATCCACGGCAGGAAAATGTGGGAGGCATAGGCCTACTCTGAAAAGTTGCATACATTGCCAGGTTTCAGTATGTTGATGGTGGGCATGCCTGGTTCTCGTGCGCAAAATCCGTCCAGGTCTCCTTCTCGTGTATGACAGGAAATGTACAACCTGGAGAATAGTGAACAGTCCTTCACAGATTACAAATGTTGTTTTGCTCGTGACTTGTCCCTTACAGGTGGACGACTGACGAGAGGGGAATTATTTCTTTTTATTGGATCATTGACAGGCCGAATTTGATAAATAAGACATTCCTTGATAGGTGTTTCTTGCTGCTCTTGTCCATTTTTCTCGAGGTTACACATGGTGTTTATGACTGCACGATCGACCAGATCCCTGGTATCCAAGACAAGCAGGTCTTGCAGACGATGGTAGAGATATTGAAAATTCCGAATATCGATTGGCCATTTTGGAAAATGGCCGCCATTGAAGCCGTAGGAAGTATTTTCAAAGGCTCTGTTGGAATCCTCGCCCTCTAACTATGTATGTTTATTGTTTATACACTATAGGATGACGTTTCTAGGTGTACTGGCAGCTGAGATATTGAAAAATCCGTATTTTGGGCCGCAAATGACGCCCTAAGGAACATTTTAAATGGCTCTATTGAAATCCTCGCCCCTAAATATGTGTGTTTAGACACCAAGATGACGTTTCTAGGTGTACTGGAAGCTGAGATATTGAATATTCCGATTTTCGGTCGGCCATTTTGGAAAATGGCCGCCATTAAAGCCGGTGGGAACATTTGCAATGGCTCTGATGGAATCCTCGTCCCTAACTATGTATGTTTAGACACCAAGATGATGATTCTAAGTGTACTGGAAGCTGAGATAATTTAAAATCTGTAAACCGGGGGCCATTTTGAAAAATGGCTGCCATTGGGGCCAGGGGTCAAATATGCGATGACCCTATAGCGAAATCTTTTTATTATGGCATGTTCGTGAAATGTACCAAATTTTATGCTTGTATCCCAAAGTGAACCATTTTTAATCAGGCCGCTGTACTAGCAGCCCGATATTCAATATAAAAAAGCACGGAAACCCATTATATTTTGACCCCCATTTTGGGGGGTGACCCCATGGTCGGATTTTGTCGGATTTTGGATATGTTATTCAGCAGAAAATTCTGAGCAGGAAACCGTCTTAAAAGCTTCTGTTGCAATTTTGCCCAGGTTCACCACATATTTGAGCTAGATTTCCTGGACTAATACCTGACGCAGAACCTTTTTTACAGCGGCAAGCATACAAGGACCATCAGTCTGAATGCACATTATTTTGTTCTTTTCAAAAACGTTAGAGACAGCACCCAGATTGCTATACTTGCTAGACAGATGTTTCCTGGCAAGAGCAATTTCATGATAGAAGCATTCCACGATGCGACCATGACGCCTTTCGGGTATCTTTTGATTGACCTGAAACCAGACACTGACGAACGTTGTCGGCTGAGGACAAATATTTTTCCGGGCGAGACGCATTATGTCTATGTAAGGAAATGAATATAAACTCCAACACGACCATTATCTCTCATTCGTTCAAAATGTCTGCTCCCATTGAAGAGAAGTTTGAGAAACTCAGACTGCTTAAAGAGGCCTCGCCTAAAGTAAGGAAACAGATTTTGAAAGACTGCAATTCTTCTCTCCTTTGCTGTATTTGCGAGTGTGCGATCAACATTTTAAAAGGCACTGTACCTTTGAAAGAGGCTCAGAAGAAACGTCTCGCTCGATTCAAACACAAGTTGAGAAAACTTGCATCTAAAAAGACTCGACGAAAAATCAAAAAGCGTATAGTGCAGACTGGAGGATTCATAGGAGCTTTACTTACGCCTGTGCTTTCTTTTCTTGGTACATTGCTAAGTAATAAAATATAGTATGGAACATACGAAGAAGATGGTTTTGGTAGAGCCTAGACAGATTGAAAAGTGGAAAGAAACAATGTTGGATAAAACCTTGTCGAGATTGGATACACAGATGTACGATATTCTGCATAGAAATATTGCAGACGATGATAAAGCCAAACTATATACAAACAGTTTGTAAAAACAGTTTGTAAAACATCTGGCTCAAATTATAAATAGTTCATTTTTTACTGGCATCATCCCACCAGAAATAAAAATGGCTAAAGTCATACCTCTGTATAAATCAGGTGAAAGACACAAAATAAATAACTATCGACCCATCTCTATACTTCCATTTTTTTCCAAATTCTTTGAAAGGATCATGTATAACAGATTGATGGATTATTTCCTTAAAATGAATGTACTATCACCTAATCAATACGGCTTCCAAAAACAACATTCCACATATATGGCACTCCTGGAAATACAATGTAAAATCTTAGAATCTATGGATAACCGAGAACTTTCTCTAGGAATATTTTTTGATCTATCCAAGGCCTTTGATACTGTAAACCACAAAATTTTATTAAAAAAACTTGAACACTATGGTATCAGAGGTGTAAGTAAGGCATGGATTTCTGATTTTCTTCACAACAGATCACAACATGTTTATTTTAAAGGTCATTTATCTGTTGGTAAACCCATCAGTTGTGGCGTACCTCAGGGTTCAATTCTGGGGCCATTATTATTTCTAATATATGTAAATGACCTGACGACTACTTCCAAAGTGTTTCACTATATATTGTTTGCTGATGACATGAATGCCTTTATATCTGATAAGTCAATAGAATCATTGTTTGAAAGAGCTAATCATGAGCTCATCACCATTTCTTCCTGGTTTAGAGCTAACAAATTATCGCTTAATATTGATAAAACAAACTTTATTCTTTTTGGATCCCGCCGTAAACTAACGCCAGTGTGTGATTACAGATTGACAATGGATGGTCAAATGATTATGCCGACTGAATCGTGTAAATTTTTAGGTGTGTATCTGGACCAGCACCTCACCTGGAAAGAACACATTAAGCAGATATCTAAAAAAATAGCAAAAAATATTAGCGTGCTATCAAGAATCCGTCACTGTCTCTCTCAAGCTACATTACAAGGCTTATACTATTCCTTAATTTTTCCATACTTGTCATATTGTAACATTTGCTGGGCCTCAACTTATAGTTTTTATTTAAAAAAATTGGAGAGTTTGCAAAAACGTGCCATTCGAACTATTTTCTTATTATGCTGGTCTGTCAGTACCAAACCAATTTTTCGAACCTATAACATACTACGATTATCAGATATATATAAGTTTCAAATCAGTTTGTTCATGTTTCGCTATCATCACAAATTGTTGCCTAGGACATTTGATGGTTATTTTTGTCAGGGAATTGCTGTACATAACCATTTCACTAGAACTCTGTTACACTACCGCACCGATGTTGCACATACTAGGATGAAATTATTTTCGATTAAATGTTCTGGCCCTATGATATGGAATAACCTCCCAAAATATATTACACTTATACCCACCATTAACATGTTTAAGAAAAAATTAAAAGACTGTTTAATCTCTGTTTACTAGATTTAAACAATTGGTCATAATTTGTTTTTTTCTTGTTTTTTGTTTTGTTTTGAAATCTGTGTGTCATTTCATTTGAGTTTACTTTTGTTTCATGTGTAAGATGTTGTGCTTTGCACTGTTTTTTTTACAATAGCCAAATGTTATTGAGAAAGGAAGGGTCAATCCAGCCTCAGCGGGTCCATACGACCTTTTTGGATTGACCCTTTGACTTATGCACCGATCACTCGAAAGTCATTGAATTTGTACTGATTACTGCTCTTTTGTACGTGTTTGATGCTTTGTCAATAAACGGCTTACTTACTTACTTACTTACTTACTTTGAGTCGTTACTTGCACATTGACAAACCCGCCAAAGTTACCAAGTTCGAAATCAAAGAAGATGCAGCGACAGCGGAGGCGGCGGCGGCGGCGGCGGCGGACGGCACTACGGACTCTGCCAAATCTAGCAGCAGCAGCGGCAGCAGCATAGAGACGCAAGTATTGGAAACGGTACCAAAGAAATGGAAAACTCAAGCTGCTAGACTCTTGTCGCACATGAAGAACAACCCCGATGTGTCTTGGACGTCTAAAGGTGAACTTATTTTGAAAGATGCAACTATTCCCAAGACGCACATGGTCGACTTGGTGAACGATCTGATGAGAAAACGCACGACGGCCTCCCCACCAGCCGGATGGCGCCTTTTGGCCGAAGCGTTGAAAGACTCAAACATACCTCGCGAGCTCATAGGAAATCAGGAACGTTGGACGTATATTAATAATCCCATCGAAGAATCGTCATCAGTCACACCGAAGAGCAGTCGCGGAAAACAGCAAAGTCTGGCGAGTTGGGTAACTTACTGATTGGCGAATATCGATGGAGACGTACTTCGATCCAAAGGTTCCTGGGAGCTTTGCAGGCGTGTCGTCATTTCAAAGACATCTTAATGGTCAATTTAAAAATAAAGACGTTAAGAATTGGTTAATCAAACAAGACACATATACGTTACATAAACCTGTTAGACTGAACTTTAGACGGCGAAAGACGTTCTCTGTAGGCGCTCATGACTTGTGGCAGGCCGACTTGGCCGATCTTTCTGCCTTGTCCAAACATAATGATAAAAATAAATATCTTTTAACATGTATCGATGTTTTGTCTAAATATGCATGGGTCCTTCCGCTTAAGTCAAAGGCCGGTGCGGATCTGGTCGAGGCTTTTTCCTCCATTCTTGCACACAAACAGCCGGCCAATCTGCAGACTGACAAGGGGACAGAGTTTCTTAATAAACCATTTCAATCCCTCTTACGTAAAAATTCCATTCGTTTTTACACGTCTGAAAATAGCGACATAAAGGCCTCTGTGGTAGAAAGGTTTAATCGTACACTTAAGACGAAGATGTGGAAATACTTTACTTACAAGAATACGTAGGCTATAGGTACATAGACATTTTGCAAGATCTCGTACATGCATACAATCACACGTACCATAGAAGTATAGGCATGGCTCCCATTGAGGTGACTAAGGAAAACGAAGGTATTATTGTAAAACGTTTGTGCGGTGAAAAGAAGCGCCCAACCAATTGGAAATACGAAGTCGACGACAAGGTCAGAATAGTAAAGGCGAGGATAGCTTTCCAAAAGGGGTATTTACCAAGTTGGTCAAGTGAAATTTTTAAAATTATAAGACGGGTGCCTACCGATCCAGTAACGTACGAATTGGAAGATTTGCAGGGTGAAAAAATAAAGGGGAAATTCTACGAATTTGAGTTGCAAAGAATTTTAAAGGAAGACGATGTTTACAAGATAGACAAAATTTTGAAAAGTCGTAAACGGCGTGGTAAGACTGAATATTTTGTAAGGTGGAAAGGGTACGACAACAAATTCAACTCTTGGACTCAGGATATATTCAAAGTATAGCAGCGTTTTCTTACAGTCTGACAGAGAACACACACACGCATGCAAGTAGTAACGACAATGTCGCACTTCTATCTCACTTTACCAAGCAATTCTTCAATGACCCATTTCCCCGACAATACTACTGCACACTTTACAACGAAATTGGAAAATGCCATTTCCCTTTCTGGCCGATGGGAAGTTTCTTACCGACGAAGGCCGCATTGTCGATATGTTGGGCGGAATTCACAGCGATCTCTTCTTCCAAGAGCGATTCTTACCAAACGACATTAATATAAAAATTCGGTTCGTCCGTAATAAGGACGCATTCTGTCTTATGTCCTCGGCGGCGGGCGCTGCATACAAAGTAAAAATACTAGAGTGCAAATTGTACGTTAGAAAAGTCAGATTGAGTCCGTCGGTCTTCCTTGCTCATGCCAAGGCTCTAGAGATTGGAAATCTGAAGTTTCCCATTCGCAGGGTTGTTTGCAAGACTTTTACAGTACCTAGAGGAAATTTGGATGTGACCCAGGAATGTTTGTTCTCGGGCCAGCTGCCTACGCGCATCGTATTCGGATGCGTTGACAACGACGCATTCAACGGCACGTACACGAAAAGTCCATACAATTTTAAACATATGAATTTGTCTCAGCTAAAAGTATACCTGGACGGTCAGCAGCAAAGTATAAAACCCTTGGAAACTAATTTTACAACTGGTCAGTTTGTGAATGCCTATGCTTCGCTCTTTATGGGCACTGGTAAATGGCAGAGAAACGACGATAACGACATAAGCAGAGAAGACTATGCCAATGGGTATTGCCTGTACGCATTCGATTTAACTCCAGACCTGGCCGAAGGTGACCATTTCAACTTGCTCAAATCGGGGAACGTTCGTGTGGATATGAAATTTTCGCAGGCTTTGGATGCTACCATAAACGTGATCGCCTTTGCCGAATTTGAAAATATCCTTGAGATTGATAGATCTCGCAACGTCATTTTCGATTACAACAATTAAGAAAGATGGATGGTATTACGATAGAAAATATACTACAAAGAGATTCAAGATGTTCACCCATTTTCGTTGGAGTCTTTGCATGCAATCGTCTTCCCAAGTGGCTTAAGACAGAAAGACCTTCTCTTCTCGTCTGCAATACAGACACGTATGGCCGCCCTGGAATACACTGGATTGTGCTCTACATCGAAAGCCCAAATTATGGCGAATTCTTCGACTCTTTAGGCAGACCGCCAGACGCGCACTTCAGAACTTTTTTACACAAATATTGTTCGCGTTGGACATATACGGACAAACAAATACAAAGTGTTGCCAGTCGTTTCTGTGGACATTACTGTATTTTTTATTCGCTTCATGTAGCTAGAGGTTATAATATAAATGCCATTTGCAACAAGTTCAGCAGTGACACTGGCTTAAATGATTACCTTGTGCATTCGTTCTTTCATAAAGTTAATAAATAAATGTGTTTCAATGAAAAAGTCTTGCGTTCTTTCATTCATATATAATATATTGTGTGTGTGTGTGTGTGTGTGTGTGTGTGTGGGTATGGTGACATTGCATAAGTGCCCATGTCTAGTGTTGTAATGATGGGGCTGGGGAAATTCCGCCATTGCTCAATACTGATGGGTATGTGAAAATGTCTTCTATGGGTATATGATTACTAAGCGCATGCTGCTGCTGCTGCACAAAGAAGGGGTGGGGTGGGGAGGGGAGGGGAGGGTGGGGAGGGTAGGGGTGGGAGGGGAGGGGTGGGTGGGAGGGGAGGGGTTGAAATACTATACACCAATTAGTCATACGTTCTGTCAGCCCTATATTATACAGAGGTTCCGTCAGCCCTATATTATACAGAGGTTCCGTCAGCCCTATATTATACAGAGGTTCCGTCAACCCTATATTATACAGAGGTTCCGTCAACCCTGTATTATACAGAGGTTCCGTCAACCCTGTATTTACACTACTGGCGTCCATGCACTTATTTTAAAATCTGAACGCCGTCCTGCAACTTTTTGGCCAGCAGAGTCTTGAAAGGTAAGGGACGTCCAGGCAGTTCTTTTTCCATACTTTAAGCACTGACTGTGGTCATTGTGGTTGAGGTGAAGGCCTATTACTAGGCCTAATACTGAAATGATAGGTTGAATAAGTGAAGGACCATCAATTTCTTTTGGTTGTCTTCATATTGATTTTAATTTCACCCTGCCATTCAATCCCTTGAACTTCACGTTGAATCTTGGCTTTATATTATTATCATGATCTCTGCTGTCGATCTTGTCCTTGTGAAATGCTTTCTCTTTTCTTTGTTGCCTGTGAAAAAATTAGCAAACCGTATGAGTAAAGCAACTTTTGGAAGCTATCGAACACATATTCTGCCTGTTCCGTGTCTCTGTGTTCTAGAAAGACCGACTGTGCTGACCACATCGCTGCCGACGGACGCGACTCAGAGGTCAGCGTATGCCAAAGTAGAGCTTGTCCACCACGGATACTATCACATCCGAAACCAGATCCAAAAGAGCCAGACTGCTATGCAACATGCAGATCGCATCAAGTCGTTATCATTGCTAGTGACAGTGACAGTGGCAGCACTTTCATCCAAAGCCAGTTCTATGCTATAGACACTGACCACTGTTCAGTTATACGTCCAGCAGAGCCTTAGAGTTTAGGACTCTTTATTAATGTAAAAAATGAGACGAATAATATTATTCTTTAATGTAAAAATGAGACGAATGTCGTCGATATGACGTCACAGCGAGGCAGGCGATGTTTAAAATCCAGATAAATCACGCAGAACGAAAGTTCGCATGCATCAAAGGACGACGTGGCCAAGAAACAATTTCGGGGTTCGAATCTATATGAAGTTCCATATGGAGTTTCATATGGGGGGTTCGATATATGGTTTGATATGGGGTTCTATATGAGGTACTTTGTGGGGTTCCATATAGGTTCCATATAGGGGTCTACAGTCCACTGGACATGGTCGCAGATTAGCGAAAGAGTCAGGCGTTTCTTGGAAATTATTTATATCTGCATGCATGGGGGTGTGGTTTGAACCAGTGAAATCCATAAAATGTATTTTAGGGGCTAAGACCCGTTTCTGTCGGTTCATTTGTAACCCACCAAAACGATGTATAGCTAAATGTGTCACATGTAATGGTATCCCCGTTGACACTCACTCGTCATCTGAGAAGTTTCTACATAATGTTTGCTGTTTACTACCAGTGTGAGTGAGTGTGATTGTGGTGTGCGTGTGCACGCGCATCATTCGATATCCTGTATCAGCTGCATGCACAGCCATTACATGTATTGTTATTCTGTTATTAATGAAGACATTTTCATGTAGGTCTATTCATTCGTTTCAATTTGTTCATTCCGAGAATTTATATAGAGCCTCTTCAAGAAACCTACTCAGAGGCGCTCTCTGCGCTGGCCTGTTTCACTGCGGATAACGCGCAATGTTTTAGACTAGGTATAAGCCAATTATACAGTTTACATGCTTGCACTTATTGTATAATATGTTTGCTGTCGAGAAGAAACATAGAAATGTGTATAGAATTATTATCATACAAAAAAAAAATATGCAGCTCATCGAGACAGGATTGAACTTTGGGGCGGAGGCGCCATATTCGCGTGGAACCTCGATTGAATAAATTGCAACATGCACATTAGAAGTTCTTGTTTGTTGCTCACGGTACCGTAGGGGGGGGGGGGCGCCACCATGACTCGACATGGCAGACATAAAATATAATGGTTAATCATCCGGCCCTCAGCTCATTCTCAACCAACTGATAATTAACCAGCTGTCTTTCGTAAACATTTGAGGGGTTTAGGTTAGGTTTGGAATTTCCACGCCCTATTTAATACTCAGCAATAAAATCTGCTGCAGTTTTCTTCCTAAATCAAAATTGAAGGACAGAAGTTTACAGATAAAAATCATATCTAAAAAGGACAAGTGTCGCACAGTTTTGCAATATTTGAACTCCTCCTATTCCACGAAGGAATAGCTTCTGCATGAGGCGTTACGGTTTTTGTTTTCCATATAGAATGAATTATAGGGCTACTTTAACCAACAAAATCGCGTGGTTAGCTACATTATTATAGTAGCCTATAGTTCAGCATTCCGTTGAGTAGTAAGGCAAGCAAGAACTGAACTATAGTAGTAGTGCATATAAAACATATCCAGGTTATACATGTATGTCATCAGAAGTTCAGAACCCTCATCTCTGCCACAGATCCTGTGGTCAGGATTAAGTTTTAAAATCTACTGCACACAGGGGCGGATCCAGGGGGGCGTATCCGGCCATGGCCCCCCCCCCCCATTTAGAATTCCCATGTATCGTGGATTGAACATGCTGTGGAACAATGTACATAATGTACAATTTGGCCCCCTATTAAGAAATACCCATGCATTGCGGCCCTCCCTCCGAAAATTTGGCCGGATGACTTTAAAAAAAAAAGTCATCAACTTTTTTGGCGGACAAAATGGTATTATTTTCCCGAAAATTTGGCCGGATGACTAAAAAAAGGTCATCAACTTTTTTGGCGGATACGAAAAAGAAAAATTTTCCCAAGGGCTAAATTTTTTCCCGGACCCAAGACCAAGAATTTTTGGCCCCCCCCCCCCCGTCCAAAATTTCTGTATCCGCCCTTGACTGCACATGTAACGAAAGAATTGAACGTTTGGCATGAACGTAGGATTTCCAGTTTCCAACTCATCCGTTTGCCGAATTCTGTCGCCTGACGACATTGCAGCTGCCATAGCTATTAATTATAATAGGGCCTACTGCTATGCGCATAAATATCACATGTCAGATGAATTTAGAAACTCGCGTATACAGAAATAAGCCTCAGCTACAGAGACTGCAGAGGACACGAAACAAAGGAAACTGGACACCACCGAGATAGGTAATCTTCGTTTTGTCATGATCAGTTTCTATGGCAACCAGGGAAATTGCAGCTGCTGCAGCTGGTTCCAGGTACGATCACTGCACATATAATTATAGATATAGGTTTAAGTAGTCGTCTATCTGCTGTTCAACGTCAATCAATCAATCAATCAAACAAAAAAACTTTTATTGAAGTCTCGTATCAAGGCACATAACATTTCAACATGAAAATCAATATCGACCACGATTGAAGTCCCAGTTGAGATCAAGATACCGCTAACTATTACAGGTCTATAATAGTGTCCGACACAACCATCAGTTCAATAGGACATAAATGACAGATTCGGCAAAAAAGCGAATCCCGCTCAGTATAATTATATAATATGCATGATGTTGACACGAAAGTCTACAGGGAAGTCTACAGGGAAGTCTACAGGGAAGTCTACAGGGAAGTCTACAGGGAAGTCAACAGGGAAGTCTACACGGAAGTCTACACGGAAGTCTGTAACAGGTGGCTGTATGTTCAGATGAATAATTCATAAACTAAGCAAAAATGATTTCCATGGCAGAGCTGGTCCGAACATCGACCAGAATTGAGAAGAGGACAATGCGGCAGGACAAAGGACATCAATAAATGGACAGAGAAAGGAAGGCAGAGAATTAAACGAAGGCAGAGGGGACAGACAGAGGGACAGGACAGAACAGAACAAAAAAAATGTTTCTCCTGAACTGACTGAGAATGAATAATTATGTTGTGCTGGCGACATCTTGTGATCAGAAACCTGACGACGACGATCGATAGAGTGCCGCCGCCTGTCGACCGACGATGAGTGCAGCGGACGACGAATTGTTGTAGCGCCTTTTGTCGTCCATTAATCCGCCGCAACCGTCGTCTGTCTGGTGGTGTGTAGTTGTGTACAGAGGCGTGAGAGGATTAAGATTTGGATCAGCAGAATCAGGTGATCAAACTCGACCCATGTGGTCAGTGGCCACTGCAGGCATGGCATTGTGGTCATTAGCGACAGAATTGCATTGCATTTGGATAAGCGAAAGTCTACACGTGTCTGCAAATCCAAATAAATAGATCTAATAATAACTAACAGCCTAAACTATGTAAAAAAAAGTTTCTTAGACGTTTGTAAAAATTTAGAACTTTATGCAGCATTTAAATTATGCCATAATGTTTGACAAGTCTGTAGATAAGCCTAAGCCGAAAATTTTAAATTGTAAAACATAGGCCTAAATAACTGTGTAGGCCTAAATGCTGGCCAGATCTATGGAGTTTGATTGACAAACATGAAAAATAAAATCAAAAGTGTGAATTTAGACAGAGTCAATTGTTTACTGAAACCAGGGCTTAAAGTGTGCCAGGACGGTCATGGACGGCGTCCAGGCACTTATTTTCGAGGCTGGACGCCGTCCTGCCACTTATTTGGCCAGCACTGCCTTGACGGTCGTCCATGACTGCATGGACGGCGTCCATGCAGGTATACGGACGACCGGCCATGACTGCCTAAAAATGGCTCCATTTGAGGTCGACACAGCCAAAAATGCGCTGGTCGCTGGGGCTCAGCTCCAGACCCCGCTGCGGGAGCTTACGTTCAAGACAAAAAAATTCTCTTTTACACTAACATTTTGATTTCTATTGTTATCCTGGTAGCTTGCGACACTAAAAAACCACTTGTTTTTGACGTTTTCGCGACTTTATCGTTCACAAATATCTGGCAAAAAGAGCCTAAAAATGGCTCAATTTATGGTCGACACAGCCAAAAATGCGCTGGTCGCAGGGGCTCCGCCCCAGACCCCGCTGGGGGAGCTTACGACGCTCCCCCAGACCCCCTATAGTCGGGACGGGCTTCGTGCCTTCGGCACTCGCAACTTCGCGCCTTCGGCGCCGCCACTGACGACCAATTACAACACAGCGTCCTGGCACTTCTTTTTTTACACTTTAAGCACTGACTGAAACATGTCTTCAGTAATTTGTGATTGAAAAAAGGAACTTCTTCATCGGAAGAAGATCCGAAGCGTTATAATTATAAAGGCGCTACACAAACTGACCGAATAGGAAAAAGTTCTTTGCTATGAAACAAGACTGCAGTCTGCAGCTGCAGCACGGAAGTAATCATGCGTCTAATTATACATGTATAGCAGTCTGTCTGAAGACTCTCAGACTGTCCTCTCAGTTGAATAAGTGGAGCATATTGAATGTTGTATTAAAAGTATTTATATGAAAAGTAAATAAGGAACTGGGTGAACAGCGTCAGAGAGCCAGTTACCGCCGTTGCTTAGCAGCTTAGATAGGAAGACCTAGAGAAAGTTCTTGGACTGTATGATGGAAGATGGATATGGGAAACTCAAAGAAAACGCAAACATCGAGAAGAGTGGCGTCGTTGGGCATCTGGACCTGCCGAGAGGCAGCAAACCTAAAGAAGAAGAAGAAGAAGAAGAAGAAGAAGAAGAAGAAGAAGAAGCTTAGATAGTCCACGGCGCCGTCGTTGCCACCCAACGCTGCTGCTGTTGTCGACCGTTTTGAGGTCACTAGAACGATTACCGTTAATGGCCTACTTTCTTGTAATTATTATGGGCCCTACTCATCCACCTACATGTATATATGTTGTGCCAGATCATTGTCGCTGTTGTGTCACGTGCACTTGGTTTTGTTCGCGATGGGTTCTTGATTGTTGGATATTCTTAAACTTTGGAACACTCTTGATCATAGCGTCATTTGCAGTTCTGTGGAAAGAGTTTAACGAATTTGGATAAAAATAGTTAAACAGTCCTTGACGGATGCTTGTAATGTAGACCCGTGCGTCTTTCTCATCACTTTGCGTCCGTATTGCTACACTTATTCCACCAAGAAGCGCCGTTGTGATCAAGAATAGGCTACTCTGAAGTTTAAGAATAAACATTGTCAGGGATATATTGAGATTGGTCTAATCCTAACCTGAGAAGTTTCAGGTCGCGTTTTATGACCTACGTTTTCCGTCAAAACAGACTTTCGGATTTCGAATCCATTAACTGCTCAGTAGAATCAGAAGATAGACCATTGTTATGTATTAAGCTAAAGCAACGCAAAAATAAATGTCTTTCGTGCGAGAGGACTAAACGGTGGACTGTCGTCAGCGAATGGTGGAAGTCAGGCGATGAGGAGAGACACATCGAGACTAACGAAGACTTACTGCTTGTCTTCATCTGACACACTAAAAGTCTACAACAACAACAACAACAACAACAACAACAACAACAACAACAGTCGTCTGCGAATGACTAGTTTTCTATAAGCAGACAGCATCCAGTCTTTAATCTACAGGGTGGTCCAGAAAAAATGTTCCGACTTTGCACGCCAATTGTTGAAAGATATAACACAGGAAAGAAGGTATTTATTTGTACAAAAGAGTATTTGTAAAAATATTTACAGTACATTGTACTCGTTGCAATATGATATTAGGCCTATTACATATTATAATAGTGAAAAATAACATGAAAAATCATAAAATAGTAGGCCTAAATAATAATAATCACTGTGTATTATAACAGTTCATGCAAAACAATGATGTAGACAGCAACTAAAATTATTATCATTTTTTCAAATTTTTCTTCCTTCTTGAGGGGGTGTCTCTCTCTGTTTTTGTAGTTTGTCTTGAGGTGAGGCCAAAAAAAATATGTCTTGTTTCCGGTAACAGAGCTAAAAAAATTGGGTAGGTAGGTCGGAAAATATTTTTATTTTGTAAAATATTTTTATGCAGTGACTATCCGAAAAAGTATACCCCACTAGTCTTTTTTGCACGCTGAAACAAAGTACGTGTTCTAAGCAAGTATAAACTGCCTATTTCCCGACTGTCTGCACCTAAAACTGCTCTAGAAACAGTCCTATTAATTTCATTTTGTTGACGTCTCTTATGTTATGTCAATAAAAATGTTTTAAAGAAAATTTTGAAAAAAAAAATTGGAAAAAATTTTTTTTTGGGGGGGGGGAATTTTTTTGTTAATAAAAATTTTTTACAAAAATATTTGGGTCGCGGCCCTAAAAATGGGTCGGTCGCGTTACCGGAAACACAACAATTTTTTTACGCCTGATGTCATCTCTGTTTTTAGTTGGACAAAGCAGACAACAAACTGCAGAGAGACGGAAAGAACACCTTTGACGACTTGTGCTTCTTTCCCCATGCAGCTGAATCCCCTTCTTCCTGCAGTAGATATAGGAGTAAATAGGACCAACAGCCGAGGACCACTTTCCCCCCCCCCCATCGACAGACGCCATTCGTCCTTTCCACCCTTCAGCAGACAGTACAGCAGCGGCCATGCACCCCCTCATGAGTCCCCTCTCTACCGCGCATAGACAGACAGTTTCTTCTTCTTCTTCCGTTTCTTGTCTTCATTCAGTCGGTTGTCATCTGCTCATCATCTCGCTGCTTATAAATTAATTGTCGTTCGAGCAACGATGATGATGATGATGATGATGATGATTTTCACAGACGAAGAGCAAAAGGAGCGAGGAGGAGAGTTGGATGGGTGGAGAGAAGATAAGGGAAGAGAACGGCGGGATAAGGGAGTGGAGGAAGAGATGCGGAGGAAATAACGGAGAGGTGTCGGTGGGAGAGGAATCGTGGAGGAGGGCAGGTGGCTGTGCTGCGTCATTGGCGTTTAAGTGGAGGAGGACGGCAGTGCAGATGAGATTTCGATGTATAGAACCCCCCTTCCTACCTATCCCCCCACCCAATCTTCAGTCACATTGTCTGTCAATTGTCCGAGAAAGGAGATAATGGTTGTCATCTCCATGCTGACTAAACTCATCTACGCCGTCTCCTCAGAATGATGCTGCAGGCAATTCACCACCACTACCACCACCACCACCACCACCACCAGCAGCAGCAGCACCACCACCATCAGCAGCAGCAGCAACCCAGTCAATTCCTCACTCACCATCGCCCTCGTCCTCGTCCTACTTTCTTCTCGTCTTCCTACATCTCCTCTTCTTTTGTCTGCCATCTTTCCGTCTAATGGTCATCATATAACTATAATGACAGCGCACGGCAAACACGACGACAGCAACTATCGATCAATCAACCAGTCAATCAATCAGTCAGTCTGTCAATAAGTCAGTCAGTCAGTCAGTCAATCATTCCGTCAGTCTGTCAGTCAATCAGTAAGTCAATCAGTAAGTCAATAAATCAGTCAATCAGTCAGTCTGTCAGTCAGTCTGTCAGTCAGTCAATCAATCAGTCAAGCAGTCAGTGAGTCAGTCGGTCGGTTGGTCTGTCGGTCAGTCAATGTCAGTCAGTCAATCAATCAGTCAGTAATGCGGCCAGTCAATCATTCAGGCAGGCAGTCAATCAGTAGATCAATTAGTTTCACCAATCAGTCAATCAGTCAAAATATCAACCATGCTACCGGACAATTAGACAATAAGTCAAAGAGCATCATCATGAGAACAGAATAATTGTAAGCGTCATCATCATCATCATCATCATCATCATCATCATCATCATCATCATCATCCTGGTTATCATCGACGTCTTCATTGCAAGTATGTTGCCCTAAATCCACGCCTTAAGTAGGGTTTGAACGGACCACGTGATCCTCAACCCTGCTTTATAAAAGCCTTGCTTATTCCTACACGTGCGTCGCACAGTTGTGAGACTTCTCCTGAAGCTTTCGCACTTACACGACGGGTTTCAATTTCCTAATGGTCTACTCTGACCATTGGCAACTTATTAAGACGTCTGTGTGTCTGCCTATAATCCCACGTCTCACGGTCTTCTAATCTTCGTCTTCCTGCATTTGTATTTTGTATCGGTTTCTGCCTTCGTAACCATATGTTTGCGTATGTCTTCATAATGTTGGTGTGTGTCTCCATGATGTTGGCGTATGTCTCCATAATGTTGGCGTATGTCTCCATAATGTTGGCGTGTGTGTCTCCATATGTTGGCGTGTGTGTCTCCATAATGTTGGCGTGTGTCTACATAATGTTGGCGACGTGTGTCTCCATTGTGTTGGCGTATGTCCCAGATTCTTCTGAAAATCCATCCGCACTTATCCAAAGCAGTGGACAACTGCAGCAGCAGTCTAACCTTCAAATGCCGTATCACGCGCACGAATACACAGAGTCCAGCAGGAGACAAAGAAGAAGCGCGAAAACGAAATAGATCCAGCAGACGGTAATCCTCTCGGATAATACGTTGAAGTGACGTCACTTTGAAACGTCTTCTTCGATCGCGGGTTCCTCTCTGTAAGCTTACTTCCTGTCACTTCTGATTCGTCCGTCTTCTGCAGTGATGCCACAGCTGTGTTTTTCCACCTAGATCTGTGTTTTTTTGCTTTCGTCTGTGTTTCTGTGTTTTTTGGGGGAAAATCTGTGTTTTTTTCCGTTTTCGTCTGGGTTTCTGTGTTTTTCTGTGTTTTTTTGGGAAAAATCTGTGTTTTTTGGGCGAGTTGACAATTTGTACATTTTTCTTGACATTTTAGACCGGACGACTAAAAAAAAAAAAAAAAAAAAAAAAAAGGTCATCAACTTTTTTGCCGGCGAAAATAGAATTTTTTGGGACTTTTCGGACCGAACGACTAAAAAAAAAAAAAAGGTCATCAACTTTTTTGCCGGCGAAAATAGAATTTTTTGGGACTTTTCGGTTTTTTGCCGGCGAAAATATAAAATTTTCTGTACTTTTCGGCCGGGCGACGTCTGTGTTTTTCTGTGTTTTTTTTAAAAGGAAATCTATGTTTTTTTCTGAAACCTCAGTGGCAACACTGGTCTTCTGTCTAAACCAGACACGGCTTACATGTATCTGCCTCTAAATCCCGGCCATTTATCTATTTGACCCGCACGAAACAAGTAAGTAAGAAAGACAGCACAACCTATTTTCATTTCCGATGGACGGGTTCGACAGTAGTAATAACGAGATGCATTTCTTTGTACTTAACATGCGTTAAAGTTGCAAGGGATATCGAGGCCTATGGTCTCTGAAGTATCAGGGATTGACGGCGTTAAAGCGATGAATATTCTCATCAGACGATAGTAAAATGAAGTGGTGTTTTTCGAGCACTCTGCTGCTTTTAAATTCCAGTTGTAGGCTACATATATGCTTGGCCATTGTGTTATAGAGATGCTTTTGCATAGCACCTCTTAGCATACAGAGGGTCTTCTCTTTGCTGGTGTAGGAGTATCGTCGCAAAACAACGAAGTTCAACTGGAGGTGGTGATCCGCTGCTGCGCCCCGCCTCTTACTATAGCCTCTTAGGCTACTTAGCTTCAACCCAGGAGTAGGCTACAACAACAACAACAACATAACATAACATAACAACAACAACATAGCCTACAACAACAACAGCAACATAACATTTTATTCGGTAAACCAACATCGCTATACTTAGGGTGAACCCAGGAGTAGATATATAGTATACTTAGGGTGAAGATGTGCATTGTGCAGCATGTGCTTCGTTTTAACTGCGTTCAGTATCATAATACGATAGTTCAATAAATTGCAATTGCTGAAATGCAGAAAAAGCGAATGTATACTATATGCAGCTTAAGAACAAGGAAGATGCGTATATAGAAATGCTTCAGAAGCCAAGTGCATGACGAATATACGTGACCGTCTATAAGCCGACACCATTAGGCTACAGATTAAGTCCCTAAGTTCAAGAATATCCGAACTGACTTATAAAGATGATGCAGGAACTTCATTTCTAGAAATTTTTAATAAGCGAGAGTATCTGTTACATCTTTAGCTGCTGACCTTCTCTTATAACCTCTTTCCTCCTATAGTTTTTTTGGTCATTTTGTCATCGCTTGGTAAATTATTGTGAACATCAGTGTATTTCGTTATCCAACAATGACTGATAATAAAAGAATAGACCTATGCATATAATATATGGCCCAGCATCTGACGGTGAAAGCCAAAGAGCGCTGGTCCCGATTGTCAACTGAAGGGGAGGGTGACCGCTGCCGCCAACGACACGGTGATCGCTGACAAGATTGTGCTTCGCGGCCAATCCATCGCTAAGAGTTATTCGATCTAAACTGAGCTGGACATCAATTAGATGATGATTGAGATTCAGAATAAATTCCTCCAACAATCCTTCACTTGGATGAGATGCGCATGCGCAGAACATAATCGGAATGGTATTCCCAGTGGTACGCGTGCAAGTAAATAGGTTTTCCATATCTGATCAGATTTACATCCTTTCGGCGTTTTCTCCTCCTGCAGCATTGTTTCGAGTCTTCTTTGTTTCGAGTCTTCTTTGTTTCGAGTCTTCTCTCCGAAGAAACCCAAGATTGAAACTAAGATAGAGGAAGACTTCGAATTATGAAGAAGAACCGGCCTGCAATTCTTGTTGATAGCGTTTTATTGGTAAGTCAGAAAAGCGAATCCTGCGTATGCGCTGTATATTTACACGATAACTCCGAAATTTTTACATGGAAGACAAATCTCGTGGAACGTGTGTTCTTGTACAGCTCTCAACGAACGACTTTGCAGTGTACGAATAGTGATAAAAATAATAAAGCGAATAGTCTATAGGATTGATAGTTCAAAGGGAAAGGCCGCTATAGTCACCGCTTTTATTACGTTTTAAACATGATTGTTGGAAATTCTAGTTTTCACACGATTAGGCTAAATGTGTTTTAATGATGATGATTAATGCGGGGTGTAATCTCATTCAACCATCACAATGATCGTCGTCGTCATCATCGTCGTCGCCTCATGAGTAACATGTCCACATGCAGAATTGTTGAAGTCTGCTATTCAAAAGATCGCGATGCGTTAATAACTGACAAACGAAACGTATAATTATACATTCCGTGTTATTGGCCTATTATACAACGCCATGCATTCAGACAGGGCTTTTTAAATCGTGCAGTTCTAAACAAAATGTGCAGTTCTAAATAGATGTGTGCAGTTGACAGTTGTAGAAGCACTTCTCATGTGCAGTAAAAAAAGTAGTCAAACAGGTCATTGTTATCCGATTGGAAGTGATTTAGGCATGCCATGGAGCATGGGAAGGCGAAGAATGGAATGTGCATTTCCAAACCTTTCTTTAAAAGAAGCAGGCCTGCATTTATAGGCATTCCAAATAAATCTTGTTACTCCTTGAATTTTGGTATTATGATCGTTTAGCAGAATTTCAACTTGTGATTAGGCCTACAAGTATTTTATGTTACTCGACAACCAACATGCATGTTTACCAATCATGTTCTTCTTCGTCAAATGCAGACAAATGCAGACATTCGGACAATCCGATGACTACTGTAACATGAGAGAAAGAGAGAGAGAGAGAGAGAGAGAGAGAGAGAGAGAGAGAGAGAGAGAGAGAGATTGGTGCTAAAAATGCCATTATCGATGGCTTTGCGTGGAGCTATCTTTGCCTGAACGCAGTCGAAGGCGCCAATCGATGACATGATTCCATCTTGAATATTGTGTATGGCTTGTCAAGGCAGCAGCGGCGGCGGCGGCGGCGGCAGTGGACGGAGGAAAGAGGAAAGAGGAGAGGAATGAGGAGAAGGAAATAGGAGAGGGAAGAGGAGAGGAAGAGAAGAGGGAAGAGGACAGGGAAAAGGAGAAATAAGAGAGGAGGAAGAGAAGAGAGAAGAGGGAAGTGGAGAAGTGGAAGAGGATAAAGAAGAGAAGAGGGAAAAGGAGAGGGAAGAGGAGAGGAGAGCGTGGAGAGGAGCGTGGAGAGGAGAGGAGAGTGGAGAGGGGAGATGAGAAGAAAAAAGGAGGGGAGAAGAGAAGGGAGAAAAGAGGGGAAGGAGAGCAAGAGGAGAGGACGAGAGCTTCTGGCATAGCTCCCTGCAGTTGCAGGGTCGCCGTTATCCCTTCGAGAATCCCACGCTTCGTCGTCGTCGTTGCCAATGCCATTCTCGGATTTTCCGTGTACATGCGCGAAATGACGTCGCTTTCCGTGTCGCTAATAAAGAGCAGATCGTACTATTGCGTAATTGTAATTTCGGTTCAGGTTTAATGCGGTGGATTTACCCCGTGCTATATAATTTGACATAACGTATTGCAATAAATCCTGTCAATATTATAGGCCTATATATAATATTGCATATATAATTATATATATTTGCGTATGGATAGGATTCATCGCACTATAGTAGACTGAATGTGTATAAAAATGGAATTTGAGAAATAATCGTGAATTCGTTACAAGCACTTTGCACTTCTCGTCACGATTTCAATTGCTATAATCTTTATCACACCAATTATATTTTAGCGTATAACAAACTGTTCCAGGACATATTCCACTCACCGTGACTCACGGGTAAGCGATATTCAGAAGCAAAACACTAGAAGCAGTGGAATGTAGGCTATAATTCAAAGCCTCATGCATGATTGGCTCCGTGTGCGTCGACCCACTTTTGCTATTGGAAAAGTTTTACAGTGACGAATAGCTCGGCATAATAATCTTTCGATTCAATTTCAATTCATATCACTTTATTGCAACCAGATAACAAGAAAACAACAAAAGTACAGAACATGCAAGCATTGTGTACTTTCAATGTACATTTGTACAATCATGCTGATAAAAACGTAATATTGCACTAGAAATGTGTCGCGCGATCAACATGAACAATAGAAGGTCTGCTCTTTAGCTGAAAATGAAGACGAACCTTTATCGATTTATATGTCTAGAACTTTACTGCAAAAACTGAGTCTGAAAAGTTATGCGAAATAATTTATAATGATCTACATGTATAACGAAGGTCAGGATGAAATTCGTTTGCTCTTCGTCAACGAATCAACATCAGTTTCAGACCTAAAACGCAGATTAGTATACTATAGATCCAAAACGAAACAATGCTTATGTCTTACCAGATGAAATTTCAGACTTTTAGGCCCACATGAGGGTTATTGGTCTTTGTAGTTAAACGGGTCGTATACTGCAGTAAAGAAACTCCGCTGTTCTTCTCATAGCAAGAAGCCAAGAACGCACGTGCGAGACATCGTCAACACGCGCACTTAGTGATCAATACAGTTCTGAATTATTTCGAAGCACCCTTGTTTATTTTGTCATAAAACGTATCTTGACGTTCTCTAGATTTACTGTTGGTTCCTTAGTTAAGATGTTCCATCTGACACATGACCTCAAGTGCAAACTGGTCTTCACCCAGTTACAACCAAAAATGCTTCATCAGCCTCTTTACTTTCCAGCCTCCTCATTGTTCACAGCCGCATTATTGAAATGGCTATTTATTTAGCGCCTATTTTTGGACATATAGGCCACTGCTTTATCTTGCTCGCGTGAAAGCCGTGTCGTCGAAGGCAAAGCTAATACTGTGGACTGCGGCGGTGGCAGCGGTGGCGGCGATTTCTCGACCGAGATCTTTGGCGTTACAGAGAGATTAGATGGAAAGGAGGCGAAAGGCAAGGTTGTCAAAACTTGTCAACGGCCACATGTCAGAGTCCAAAGGCATCGAACTTTTCATCACAGTTTCTTACCAGATTAGACCTCGTCGGGGGATGAAGGCGGCGTCCAATATAAACAAATATTTATTGGATTTTTTTGTCATTCGTTGAGACCCATTGCGAGGCGCAGATGTGAATCTTGTTGCAATCTTCATTTCATATTTCTCTAGACATAGCGGCCTTTGGATACGTAACGCGATTTGATTGGATGAGAGGGGAGGGGAGGAGAGGAGAGGGGAGGAAGGAAGGTGGAAGAGAGGGAGAGACAGAGAAAGATGTAATTTGATGTCGGAAAGATGGAAATGCTGGACTAGAGGATTGAAGATGGAAGGAAATGACAAGGAAGAAATTGAAAAGAGGAAATGGAATTGAAGAGGAGATAGAGTCGAAAAAGAAAAGAAAAAATAAAGGAATCGAAGTAAAAATAAGAAAACCATTCTCAAGAAATGCTACAAATAGACAGAGGTGGGGGGAGTTAAGGAAGGGGTGAGGTATAGGTAAACATTTATTATGAAATCTGTTGTCAATGACATACGTGCTTAGAAACATGACCATGGAAAGGTATAGTTTTTTTCAGGGAGAAGAATTAAGACGAAACCAGAAAAGGCAAAGATGATGTCTATTAATAGGTTCTTTAAACAGCTGCAGACGATGCATGAGAAGAAAGAATAGGAACAGCGAGCAATCATCGCTGCAGTGAATGATGGGATCTCTTGAGTTGACACGTGATCTGTTATTATTGACACAACAGACGGTTAAGATGTGTGTGTGTGACCGATGCAGCGCTACAGAAATTAAAGAACTGCGTCGTCATCGTCGTCATCGTCATCGTCTCTCGCGTCTTGCATGCATGGTCTTAATAGCTGCACAGCAAAACGGTTAAATATATCTGGGTCCGATTTAATATAATAACCAACTTCTTATGGCATCGAGTGCAAGCGGCGCAGAGAGGAGTCTGTCTGTTTGTGAGTCCCTCTGTACGTTTGTCCGTCCGGTTGTCTGCTTCTCTGTCTGTCTATCCGTCTGTCTGTCTACTTGTTCGTCTGTGTGTCCGTTTGTTCGCCCATCTATATTTTTATCTGTCTGTCTATCCGTCTGTCTGTCTGTCTGCCCACTTGTCCGTCTGTCTGTCTGTTTGTCTAGAAGCCGCGCACAATTTGCAGTGGCTGATTTCTGCTGATTTGATTTTTCCTCAGTCATTTTCGCCGTCCTGCTTCGGTCGCTGCTTTCTCGGCATGCGCAATACGCAAGAATATATAACGACGATTCGCACGGCGTATACATGCATACATATTTATATATATATATATATACATGTATAAATTTTTTATACATCTACATGTACATATATATTTATTTGTATATGACTTCATTTTCCAGTGGTGCAGTTGTTTCAGATGGAATCCGAGTATTGTCCTTCCGATCCTCAAAGGAATTCGTGGATCTGTAGATTAGGACGATGGAACGAACAGCACATACTGCAGGCGGAAAGGAGAGGCGCAGATCGAGGAGAAGGAAAAGGAGCAGAAGGAGAAGGAGGAGAGGGAGGAGACGGAGCAGGAGGAGGGGAAAGAGAAGGGGAAGGAGAAATGGAAGATTGGCCAGACATAATATTATAAGAAAGCCCTCTTCGATTGGCGGGCCCTGCAGGGTCTCGGACGCCCTGTCGCCCTCGAGCCGTTGTTCGCCCTTCTCCCCCGAGGGGCAGACAGCGGCGGCGGAGGCGGCATTTGCCAGCCGCACCGACCGTTCAATATTTCAGTAGCCCACACTTTATCCGTCCGATGGATAAAAATCAAATATCGTTTGAACTGCATGTGCATGGTATATATGTATATATGTATATGTATTGTATTTCTGTATGTATATATGCTTTGTATACGCAGATGGAGTGGCTGCAGTCTTTTTCCTCCTCCTATTCCACCGCCATTCACATCCTCCATCTTTCCGCTTCTCATTCCGTTTCCCATATCCGAAGTCGCATCTCGGAGGAATTCGGGCGCAAATGGAAGCACACTGGCGCAAAGTCTCTGAAGTAATAACTTCAATATTAGCCGACACAGCAGCTATCTCACGGCCGAGAAACATTTTTTGCTTTGATAGAATCTGTGAAAACTGGCCAACACTGAGCGCCATATATATAACATAAAAAATATTTACAGTCACAAAAGAATAGGCCAACCGGTTATACAGTTATGAATGTAAGTATGAACCTACAAAGAATTGACCAGGCCACATTAAATGCGCATTTACCTTTAAGAAGCGTCATGACTCCTAAACATAATGGGTGATGGATGGAAGGCCTATAGGCTACCTTTTGTGAAATGTGCACAGGTCCTGCTATTCTAAGTCATAGAGTCAATATTAATAATAATAATTATAGGAACAATAATTATAATACTGGAACTTGTCTGAGGCTGTCTCGCTTATCTAAATTGTCTTCAACCGTTCTCGATTCGAGGGTTAGTCACTTCATAGACAAATTTTCTTCATGCTTTTGTGTCCTGTAATACCTCACATTTTATGGCGATAGGCCTACATAAAATGCAGATACAGATACAAGCATTCGTCTATAATTAATTATCACGTTTCGTGTTAAGAATGTAGCATTTTGCACAGAATCGAGATGAGTGTACTCTATAGCTAAGTCCATTTATTAATTAAATTAATGTACAGGGTGCGGCAAAAAAAAAGACCCACCCTAAGATTTTTGCCAATATCTTGACCAAAAGTGAGAATTTTGAAATGAAATTTTACAGTCTTAAAGACAATTCATATTTACACCAGATGGCCAGATTTCATTAAAATATTTCAAACACAACAAAAGTTACACCACTTATAGTAAGGTCACCCACCGTTTTTTGACGATTCAAAAACGCGACGCAACAAAAAGTAAAAATAAAACAATCTAATTATTTTGGCCAATATCTTGGCCAAAAGTAAGAATATCGAAATGAAATATTTTACAGGCTTAAAGACAATTCAAATCTGCACATAATGGTCTGATTTCATCAAAATATTTCAAAGAGAATAAAAGTTATACCACTTTTAGGGAGGCCACCCCCCAATTTTTGACGATTCAAAGACGTAATACAGCAAAAACACGATTTTATTAAGTCTCATCTCAAATAATTATTATCAAATAGTCTTGATATTGACAGATGATCATTATTATTACTATTTAAAAAAGAAACAGGGTACCAGCGTAGCTGCACGTCACTGAGAAGTCACTTAGCAAGATGACAATCAAATTCTTAAAATAAGAAATAATAAGGAATCTTTCAGATAATCAACAGGTCCATCAAGAACTCTGCATAGAGACTCAAAATAAGTTTTGGCACGGGTGGTGGGCACATTGAACACGAGTTGTGAAGCACTACCAAGTTCATTTTACAACAGTTATTTGAGATGAGACTTTAAAAATCGTGTTTTTGTAACTTTTTGTTCTGTTTCGTTTTTGAATCGTCAAAAAACGGTGGGTGGTCTCACTAAAAGTGGCATAACTTTTGTTCGGTTTGAAATATTGTGATGACATCTGGCCACCATGTGTAGAAATGAATTGTCTATAAGACTGTAAAATGTCATTTCGATATCTTTATTTTTGGCCAAGATATTGGCAAAAAACCATTAAAAAATTGCGTTTCGTTTTTGAAACGTCAAAAAACGGGGGGTGACCTCCCTAAAAGTGGCATAACTTTTGTTCCGTTTGAAATATTTTGATGAGATCTGGCCATCCTGTGTCAATATGAATTGTCTTTAAGCTTGTAAAATTTAATTTCAAAATTCTTACTTTTGGCAAAAATATTGGCAAAAAACCTAGGGGTGTCTTTTTTTGCCGCACCCTGTAGATCCCTTTTATGTAGCCTATAAAAAAAGAGGAACAGGTCAGGGCCGGATTAAGCAATGTGGGGGCCCTGTTCGGAAAATTTTTGCGGATGAAAATTTTTCGGGAAAATCATACCATTTTATCCGCAAAAAAGTTGAACTTTTTTTAGTCATCTGGCAAAAATTTTCGGGAAATTAGTCGTTTCGTCGAAATTTGCTTCAAAACTTTTTTCACGCATTTTGTGGGGCTCCCCTAAAGTGTGGAAAGTTTGAGAGCCCCTGTTCGGCCGAACATGTTGAACATGCCTCAATCCGGCCCTGGAACAGGTGAGAATATTATTTGTTTCCGCTGATCCAGATATTATTTGCCGAATATTGAAACTGCAAATCCACGGGTGTGGTGCAAAATATTCGCAATTCTATGGCAAAGCTTTTAAAATGGAATTTATAGAACTGCACAACCCCTTCTTTTGCTTCCCCCACACCACTCCATAACAAATTACTCCAAGTCGAATGGCAATGACTTTTGAAACCATTTTTAACAGCACTGCAGGAGTGCTTCTACAACTGCACAACAGTGCACAAATCCATTTACAGTTGCTTATATTCTACGTTCAACTGCCCGCCAAAAGCCCTGTTTTATGGTAATTTTCGCGACTGTGCGGTAGTTCACGATTCTTGTTTAATATGTCGTTCGTGCATTCGTTCGTTTGTTTATTCGTTCTTTGTTCGATCGTACGTTCGTGCATTCGATTATTCGCTCCACGGCTCTTAGTTAATTCGTTCATTCATTCGTTCATTCGTTCTCCTTTTCGAATTCTAAATGTCGCCAGAATCAATGCGCATTCCTTCGATTGATTCCCGTGATTGTTTACGCAATTTGCGAATTGCATCAGCATCAAATAATGTCGTCATCGTCTGTAGGCTACATGAAGCCATTCGCGTTGATGCCCCAGATTATGCGTCCCAATGCCTATAGCGTGCCATGCAGCAGGGGCTGTAGCTCTGCCTTTCAGACGCAACTAAGCACAACAAAGACAACAACAGGCTGCTGTGTTGCCTCAGGAGGATTTGTTGTCGTCACCCAGTATATGCTTCGTTGCATTCGCTGCAGACGTCGGAGAGAACGGAGGAAGCGATGGAGGAGACGGAGGAAGAGGAGACAGAGAAGGACTTAGAGGAGGAGGCAGAGGAGGAAGCAGAGGAGGAAGCAGAGGAGGAGGCAGAGGAGGAAGCAGAGGAGGAGGTAGAGGAGGAGGACTTAGAGGAGGCGGTGGTGGCACTTTGAAGTGTCGTGTCGTTCAGTAACTCCGTTTGCATGTTTCAGCCGTGGAATCGTCGTCAGCAGTTGCGGCGACTCTTCATTATTCATTACGATGGCACCTACAGGCAGTTCTATAGTCGCCTGGCCGTCCAAGTATGGAGGAATAGGAGAAGAATGAAGAGAGGGGAAGAGAAGGAGGAGGAGGCGGAGGAGGCGGAGGAGGCGGAGGAGGCGGAGGAGGAGGTTGAGAGGATGGAAAGGAGGAGAGAGAGAGTAAATCGGATGAGAAGAAGTAAGAGCGATATAAGGAGAAATCAGCGGAGGAGGTCAGAGAGAAATGGGCGGAACGGAGAAAAACAGATCACAAGAAGGAAGAGAATGTGGGAAATGAGAAAGAAGAGGAAGATGAGGAGGAGGAGAATCAGGAGAAGAAGAGGATGTGGAAGAGGAGGAAGAGTGGGAGGAGAAATATGAGGAGGAGTTGGCGGAGGAAGACGAGGAAGAGGAGGAGGAAGAGGATGAGGAAGAGGAGAAAGAGGAAGAGGAGAAAGAGGAAGAGGAGAAAGAGGAAGAGGAAGAAGGAGAATAGGAATGGCATCCGTTAGAATCTACATCTCCAGTAACTAAGTAAACGAAAGCTCGCTTTATTAGACGTCGCTTATCAAACCGACGGGAAGACAGACAGACAGACAGAGACACACGCACAAACGCACACGCACACAGTCAGACAGACTGAAGGGCGGATGCATTGACTGCAGATCACTGCGTTGGTGGAGCAGAGTCCGCAGGGAGAGGGACAGGGACAGGGACAAGGAGAGAGAGAGAGAGAGAAACAGACAGACAGACAGACACACAGCGAGAGAGAAGCCTTCTTTGTGTTTAGCTTGAATGAAACGCTGCACTGTTTACCCTCAGCATGACGACTGTAGTTGGTGCGCTCGTCTCTGCCGGAGTGCGTGCGTAGGCGTGCGTGCATGTGTGTGTGTGTGTGTGTGTTTGTATGTGTGTTTGTGTGTGTGTTTGTGTGTGTGTGTTTGTGTGTGTGTGTGTGTGTGTGTGTGTGTAGGTTGGTGTGTGTGTGCAATGCCACTGCATTGGCTTCCACCTCCTTCAATCAAACAATCAACCAACAGGCGAAATGCTATAGACCAGTCAATCATTCTTTTGCACGTTCGTTTGTCTTGTGGCCGACTGCAGACAGGACTTAGGTAAGCAAAGCCCCTAAAGAACTCACAGAAAGCCAGACATTCGTCATTCCTATATTTATCCATGTACATATATATATATATACATATAACCCCCTCGTCCACCCGCCCCCATACACACACACGCAAACACACATACACACATTGAAGAGGCGCTATCGAAATAGAGAAAAATAAACACACATAGCCTACACTTCCCTATGTGGATATATACATAAATACATAAATGCATAAATACATAAATGTATATTTATATACATTTGCATAATTATGTCTTGCATAATTATGGCTATGCATGCATCGTGTATACATGAGTGTGTAAAATTCATAGAATAAATGTAAGGTCTTAATACAATATTATTGTAGCCATTAGAGCCTGCATGTATATTTTATAGACATGTATACTTTACGCAAGTATATTTTATATGCAATTATGCATGTATATTTCATGCATGTATATTTTATATGCATGTATGTATTTGTGAGACTGTTGAAAGGTCCGCATCCCTCCTGCTTTCTGTCCTTCTGTCTAACATGATTTCTCCTCAATAAAGTCTGTTTACTTGTCTTCCTCTGTATATACCTTAATTCTTCGAATAATCCATCCAAATCGTACGAGTCTTGCTATATATAGACAACCCCTCCTCCTCCTCCTGCTACTCCTGCTCCTCTTCCTCCTCTCTCCTCCTCCTCCTCCTCCTCCTCATAGAATAAATGTAAGGTCTTAATATAATTGTAGCCATTAGAGCCTGCATGTATATTTTATAGACATGTATATTTTATGCATGTATATTTTATATACATGTATATTTTATATACATGTATATTTTATGCATGTATATTTTATATGCATGCATTGTATGTATTTGTGAGACTGTTGAAAGGTCAGCATCCCTCCTGCTTTCTGTCCTTCTGTCTAACATGATTTCTTCTCAATAAAGTATGTTTGCGTATATACCTTAATTTTTCGAATAATCCATCCAAATCGTACGAGTATTGCCATAGACAAACCCCTCCTCCTCCTCCTCCTCCAACTCCTCCTCCTCCTCTTCCTCCTCCTCCTCCTCCTACTTCTCCCTCGACGTTTCTCGCATGCGTCCGTTTCTCCATTATTTCTGCAGAAAAGGATTAAGTTTAATATTAGCATCGAATATAATAATGGACGTTCATCTCTATAGATATATACATGTATACCACTGCTGCTGCTGCTGCTGCTGCTGCTGCTGCTGCTGTCGTTTATCCATCAACGTATTCGATCAATATCAATCAGAATGCACGAATGCACGAATGCACGAATGCACGTGTGTCTATTTATAGTGCAGAACATTAATGATATTGTAAATTGCATTCAATGCACTATGCTCTCTGCACCAACCTCATAAGCAGTGCACTGCACTAATTGACCTCCATTGCTATATTAGCGTCATAATAAGTAGGGGAGACTTGGCACCCTTGATACTAAGGCACCCTTGATACTAAGTGATTATCTGTTTACTTGCTTATATAATAATGACAAGCAGGGTACCAGCGTATTTAGAAAATAATCTTGAACTATTTTCTGTGTTTTGACGTGAATGGACGCTGTCGTTGAAGTTTTATCGCATAAAGTGGATTTTGAAGGTAAAAAGTATTT
>OX243813.1:27837734-27890234 GCA_945859605.1 Lumbricus rubellus | reverse complement strand
CCATTATGCACAAGTGTAGTCAGTCAACATTATCTTACATTTATAGTGTAGCCTACTATAGTACTGGTACTGAAAATCAACACCTTTAAATATATTATTTTGTATTTTCAATGCATTATAAGATAGCTGTGCTGTGATAATAATGTATCGTCCTTACAAGACTCAGAATAACACATTAATTATTATGTTCGCATTAAGACTCAAGAATCGAAAACAGATCGAAATGGTTCAGTTGAGAGTTGGGCTGGAAGCGCTTCTGAGTAGGTTTCTTGAGGAAGCGCTATATAAATTCTCAAAATGAATGAATGAATCAATGAAAGATCTGACGGTCTATATTAGAACTCTCTATAGGTATTATGCCTAATAAATTTGCGAACTTAAAGATATACAAACATGGCCAACATTTGAATGATGTTCTTTGTATTGCAGTTGTAGTCGTTTGTGCATGTTCAAAAAATACACCTATGGAGCCAATGAAGTAGCAGGCTATAGATAAACTATAAACATAGTTTATATGCACCCATACTTACATGTACATATCCAAAAATAAATATAATATAGTATATATTATGCAATAATATTACAATATTGATACACAGTGCACACTGTAGCGACTGGTCTACTCGCCAGGTGGCCACCTATTCTTGATCCTAGTTCTTGCTTTTCAGGGATTTCGAACAAGGCCACCTGCGAGGGCGCTAACTGTTGGGCGGGAGTATACTTCTTCCAGTGGTCGGACGGGGCAAACCTTGCCTCAGGTTCCCTAGATGGAAATGGATCCTCAGGGGCCCGGCCCATCGCCTTGGTTCCCTCTTCCGGGGAGAATTGGGCCCTTAGACCAAATACGGTACCAGGATCGGCAGGAGTGGAGGCTGGACATAGTCCCACGGTCGTTTGGTCGACGACGACAGCCCCTCGAAATGGCTCATCTGGGTTCAGTTCCCACCCAACAGGTTTTTGGGACCCAACTCCCCTCGAAAGGAATTCAGTTAGGCTACTTAACTCATTCTTCAATTCTCCTATTTCCTCCTGATTGTTCACTATGGTAGAGACCAAACCCTCGAAGTGTTTCTGGCGCTCCATAATTTCTGTTAGGCAGCTAGACCATTTCTCTATCTTCTCCTCTTGCTCCTTAATTCTATCCGAAAGGTTCCCATTTATTTCTATTGACTGAGTTGAGTGGGAGTCCTCTTGTTCCCCTTCCCCTGTTTCCTTCTCTTCAACCTCCTCTGTCTCTGACAATCCACTTTCTGACATTGTATTTGGTGACTAGCAATACAAAAACTTCTTCCAGTTATTTTCTTAATTTATTATTTATAATTAGCATTTAAAACAGAATGTTTTAAGGTACATCAACAAATACAGCCTAAAGACGCCTGATGAACAGCTGATATCTAGTTTGTTATTATAATAGCGAAAAGATCTCCTCGGGATCTTTTAACAGTATTTATTGCCCTAGTATTTGTACAGACTACTTTGCGTTTAAAGTTCTGAGTAACAGTTTATTATTTCTTAATTACCGAATGAGTTATTCGCACGAGGTATAATTTTAGAGAGGCCTAGTATTTCTATTCAATTATCTCAACGATTTTTATGATAGCCAGATTAATATAATGTAGTTTCACTTCCCTGTCAATCCAGAAATATTTATGTATCGAAACGCCCAGCTTGCGGTAGACAGATATTTTTCGATGTTTCAATTCAACCCACGACAGTTCAGAATATCGTTCAATGTATATAAGAAACTCAGAAGGTAACACACAGCAAAACAAATGAAATCCGTTTCCAACTTAATCGCGGAAGAACAGATATAATAATTATTTGCACACAAAGTGCTAAACTTTCACTAAGAAAAGTACACGTCCTTCACTCTCAACGATTTTCCTTCAACTGACTATGCAACGGCGCCACCGGGCCCACGTGACAAGCGGGAAGCCTCGTGATTGGCCAAGAGCGCAACAGCTCCCCTCACGCCACGTCCGCAGTGCAGTTTTTAATGCGCAATATCTATACATAGATATTACGTAACCGATAATAGGCTAAATATAGAACTTCGAGTGCGAACCAAAATTAAGCAGGAATAAAATATATATTGCAACGATCCACGATCGTTACAACACGATAGAGAGAGGATCGGTGCTGATTTTATGTTCTTTGGAATCTGTATGCGCTTATAAATATATTATCGCTTTCTACAGAGCCGGTGACTCGAAAAGGATTATCCCCCCAAAAGCTATCCGGGGAGATGAATTAATCTATCCCCCCGGATGGAATTAACCGGTCTAGACTATCCGGGGGGATAAACCATTCCGTATGCGGACGATTCGTCACAAGGAATAAATTGAATAAATCCAGCTTCCATTTAGACACGCGTTCAAATAATCGTTCCAACTTCTATTTGAGCAAGAACTATGCTTCGCAGATCCAACTTCCTTTTTGGAAAGAATTTGTTTCATCATTCCTGCTTCTATTTAAACAAAAACTACGTTTTTTCATCAAATTTACGCTAAAAACTATATTTTTCACCCCAAAACTTCTCTTTAAGCTATGAAATCTTTCCATCAATCCCACTTCCATTTCAGGAAAACATATTTTCATTAATCCCGCTTTCCCGTTACAAGAATTCTTTTCATCAATCTATTTCTACTCAACCACCGCTTGACGAAGCGTCCGTAGACGAATCGTCCGTGGACGAAACGTCCGCGAACCAACCATTCTATCCCATTTTTTGAAAAATGTGTATAATTAAAACAATTCTACTCCAATCAAAATTTAAAGTGACTCTAATTGTTTTAAGTGACCTAAGCAATGCCAAGAGAAAGGCAACTCGAATTTATTTAGTGTCTCCGAGTGTTTTTAAGTGTTTTAAACGTTTTAAGTGTCATAAAAACAAAGCAAAACAAATTATCTAGTAGGAATAAACATACCTGTTAGTGTCATTGTTCAAAACAAAGCAGATGAAAATTAATTTGCAAAAATAAAAGCACGCGGAAGTGTTTTTTCGACTTTTTCTCATTTTGGGGGATACTTTTAATACGGGGGGAATACTCTATTTCGTGACACCGGCGTTTAATAGATGTTTAGACAGTAGCTGTGTCTGTGCTGTAAATATTCACATGCCTCGTCCCATTCGTAAGATACGTGTGCCTGTGTGTGTGTGTGTGTGGTGTGTGTGTGTGTGTGTGTGTGTGTGTGTGTGTGTGCGTACGTTGCCCGTCAGGTCTCTGCGGAATTTCGAAGGGCCTTTTATAGACAAGGCGACGGGCATTGGAAGCGACGTCTCATGAACAGCAGATAGAAAGGCAGAGCGAGAGAGATAAAGAGACAGTCAGACAGAAACAGAGATAGACATACATGTATGTAGAGGAATAGAGACAGAAAGAGTATAGGATACAAAGAGGGAGACCGAGAGAGTGAGAGAGAGAGAGAGAGAGAGAGAGAGAGAAGAGAGACAGAGAGAGGCAGAGAGAGACAGAGAGAGACAGAGACAGAGATACAGAGATACACACACAGAGACAGACAGAGAGAGTGCACTAGCAACAGACGAACGAGTTGACCAGAGACGAGTAAAGAGGGAGAGGGAGTATAGGGTATAGGATTGTGTGTGCGTGTGTGTGTGTGTGTGTGTGTGTGTGTGTGCGTGTGTGTGTATGTATGTGTGTGTGTGTGTGTCCGCTGAGGGAAGATGACGGATCGGTGCAGTAGACGACGACGACGACGACGACGACGATGGAGTCTCGTTGCTTCGAATATCTCATGGGACAGCATCTGGGTTCAGCCGACGACGCCCTTGCACAGCAGCTGCAGCGATGAGGGACCGGAATGGGACAGGAATGGGGCAGGAATGGGCAGGAATGGAGCAGGAATGGGGCAAAAATGAGCAGGAATGAGGCAGGAATGGCGCAGGAATGGGGCAGGAATGGGGCAGGAATGGGCAGGAATGGGGCAGGAATGGGCAGGAATGGGGCAGGAAGGGGGTAGGAATGGAGCAGGAATGGAGCAAAAATGAGCAGGAATGAGGCAGGAATGGCGCAGGAATGGGGCAGGAATGGGGCAGGAATGGGCAGGAATGGGGCAGGAATGGAGTAGGAATGGGGCAGGAATGGGGTCGGAATGGGGTCGGAATGGGGTAGGAATGAGGCAAGAATGAGGCAGGAATGGGGTCGGAATGGGGTCGGAATGGGGCAGGAATGGGGTAGGAATGGGGCAGGAAAGAGGTAGGAATGGGGCAGGAATGCGGCTGGAATGGAGCAAGAATGCGGCAGAAATGGGGCCGGAGTGGAGCAGGAATGGGGCAGGAATGGGGCAGAAATGGGGCAGGAATGGGGCAGGAATGGGGCAGGAATAGGGCAGGAATGGGGCAGGAATGTGGCAGGAGTGAGACCGGAAGGGACCGTAATGGGCCAGGAATGGGACAGGAATGGGGCCGGAGTGGGGGCATGCAGGAATGAAGCAGGAATGGGGGTCGGAATGGGACCGGAATGGGGTCGGGAAAATCGTGATGGTGGCAGCGAAATAGACCTGTCAGACTCACGAGGCTCGGACAACAACGATATTGGCAGAATAACTTCTTGGAGGATTATCTGCAAAGATGAACAATGACATCATAGCATCCGTGTATATGTTTGTGGGTGTGTTTGTGGGTGTTTGTGTGTGTTCGCGTGTGTCTTTGTGTGTATTTGTGAAGCTGCATGTGTGAATGTAGGCACCGTCACGCTGTCTGTCGGATGGTCATCGGTTGCAGGAATGATCGCCGCATGCGTAAGAGTGGCAGAGCAAGAAAAGAAGAGGTAGAAGTAGAAGGGTAGATTAAGGAAGAAAAGGAGAAGAGAAAGCAAAAATAATCAAGAGGAAGATGGAGATGATGGGGGAAAAGACAGAGGACGAAGAAGAGGAAGAAAGCGAAGGGACTTCAGGAAACAGAACAAAAGGGGAAGAACAAGTGGAGAAAAGCAAGAATGGCAAGAAAAAGAAGGCAAGAATTGGAACAAAAATGACAACAACAACAACAACAACAACAACAGCTACAACAGGGTGTAGAGGAGAATCTAAAATATAGAACGAGACAGAGGAACTTGAGCAAAACACGTAGTGAAGAGATAATTAATAGGCCTACATAAATATTTAGGCACTATGTGTGAAAAGGAAATAAGAAAGAAAGAGGAAGGAAAAGCGAAAGAAACAGATGAAAAAAAGCTTATGAGGAATAGAACAGAACGAAAGGCAGTAAGACACGGAATGAGCAGAAACAGAGAGACAGAGAAACAGAGGGGCAGACAGAGAAACAGAGATGGAAGCAAGTGAAGAAGTAAGATGAGGAGATAGATTACTGGTCAACACTGTTGGCAAGTCTATAATAGATGGCGCCACAGTCAGTTGGATGAAAGCGAGAATTCTGACAGATTTTCTTTAGCGTTAAGATGACGCCTCTGGTAATTGCGTCAAATGTCTTTCTTACAACAGATGCATACTGCCATCCGATCTGTCTCCATTCATATTAGCACGACGACGATGACGACGACGATGACGACGACGATGACGACGATGACGAGAAGAAGGAGGAGGAGGAGGAGGAGGAGGAGGAGGTGGAGGAGAAAGAGGTGGAGGAGGAGAAGGAGAGGAGGAGAAGGAGGGGGAGGGGGAGGTGGAGGAGGAGGTCTCTCACGCCAGATATCTGTTCGTCTGCTGGCTGTCGGAAGCCAACTAGACTGCAGTGTAGCCTAGAGGCCTGCATCGCATACATTTAGTCCTATTAGATTATGTATGAGTCTGTAGAGTCTGATGATGACATCGGAGTGTGTCTGATCATCTCTGATGGCGTGAGAGAATATTATGTGGTGTAAGAATTCGTCTGTATTATTATTATTATAGTCATCTATGACATCAAAACGATTTCATTGATGAGATGACGCCGCAGCTCATCTTTCGAATCAATGGATTCGAAAGATCTGATGAGAACTTATTAGAACTTATTTTTTAGTGTACAGTTCTACACAGAGAGTGCACTTCCAACTAGGCCTATTTTGTGAATGTATGCAGCTGCAAAAGCATTCTCGTGCAATTAAAATTAGTCAAAAATGTCCATTGTCATCCGATTGCGAACAACTGACCATGAAGGATGGGAAGAGAGAGATAATAAATTAAGCTTATAGAGGGTTATGCAGTTCTAAAAATTCCTGACAAGAAGACATGCGACGATATAAAATTAGCCTATTTAATATAACTATTTAATATAACTATTTAATATAACTATTTAATATAACTATTTAATATAACTATTTAATATAACTATTTAATATAACTATTTAATATAACTATTTAATATAACTATTTAATATAACTATTTAATATAACTATTTAATATAACTATTTAATATAACTATTTAATATAACTATTTAATATAACTATTTAATATAACTATTTAATATAACTATTTAATATAACTATTTAATATAACTGTAGGTCGTTGTATGTCTGTTTGTTCTGCGACAGATTTCAACCGGAACTACGATTCGTTCTGCGAAACGGAATCATTCAACGCGACATGTGACACCGGAAGTGTGATCCTCATGACGCATGCGCTGTACGGCCGCATGGAGTTGAGTCGATGCGCGAAGATTGACTATGGACACATCGGATGCTCGTCTGACGTCATCGAGTTGGCGGACACGCGCTGCTCCGGACGGACGTCCTGCGAAATAACAATTCCGGACGCGCTGTTTGCCAGGACGAAGCCTTGTCCGGAGGATCTGAAGCCGTACCTCAACGCCGGATACAACTGCATTCCAGGTACGACGAAAGACTATACAATACACGATCTGATTCTGCTGTATAGGAACATTGCGAAACCTCGACCTATATAGACCCTAATTGTTTACCATTGCAAAGTGCAGCTATAAATATAAAGTCGTCTCTCTCTCTCTCTCGCATCAGAGTGCTATCGGATTTGCTGTGCCTGTGCTTCTATAGTGTATGCATTGTGCCGAAATGATGCTGTAGCAGTGTATAGACTTGGATCGTAATGCAAGTATAGTGCCATCGGTACAGCATGCAATCCTGAATCCTCCTCTATTGGAGTTGAATTCTTGGTTGCATGAAGTGCATGGGTGCCATTTCTGTCCGTCTATACTTATATATGCCCTATGCGAGTGTTAGTATAGGTGCTTGTATGTGTATAATTGTATTTAGGCCCTATATGTAAATTTATGTATGAAGTCACCTATACGCAGACATTCATGTTGGATATTTACATACATTGTTTATGTGCATTGCTTGTATTTATGTATGTATGCATGTTGGTGTATAATAGTGCATTAGATTCACAGAGCCGACGTGATCCGTGCAAGATATTCTTGACTCACAACTGGTTCTTATCCCTCTCTCTTTTCTCAAACTTACCACCTTTCTGTACAGTCTACAGACTCTACACTCTACAGTCTACACCTTCAAGTCACTTTGAAACTCATGGTTCACTTATTGCCATTTACAGTAGGCCTATAAATGAGTAATAAGGCGAAAAAGAGCGATAGAAATAAACTAGTATAATGTGTTCTTTTTGTCTATCGTGACACCTAAACTTACATACCATCGTTGACTCGTGTTGCGTCATTACTCGTCATTTGACGCACACGTCACAACTCTAACTGAGGCACAGTTGTTGTATATCAATGTTTTTTCTTTTCGTCGCATAACCCTTACAGCGCTCAAGGGACACGCGTGACGCACTGCCGATGACCCTCTTCGACGACATATACTTCTATTTAACGCATGCATGCTCCTCTCATCATCTCGTATATTATGTTTCTTTTTCTACGATTGGACGACACTGCTGCCATCTGCATATCGTTTTCCTTTGTACAAGCATGCATGTCGAACAACGCGATGAACTAAGCAGGCCTTATGGTTCAAAATTAATTGTGAAGTCTACTTTCAATTGTAGTTCAGTGGTTTTTAATTATCACTGCTGCTGCTGCTATTGCTATTGCTGCTGCAAAATACTGCTACTGCTGCTGCTACTGCTACTGCCAAATATTGATACTGCTGCTGCTACTGCTACTGCCAAATATTGCTACTGCTGCTGCTGCTACTACTGCTACTGCCAAATACTGTTACTGCTGCTGCTACTGCTACTGCTACTGCCAAATACTGTTACTGCTGCTGCTGCTACTGTACTGCCAAATACTGCTAGTGCTGCTGCTGCTACTGCTACTGCTACTGCTACTACTACGACTACGACTACTACTATTATACTACTTCCACCATCATCTCCCATTCCGACCACAACCGCAACTATACTACTAAATTACGAATGCTACTAATGAATAATCATTAATAGATCTATCATTACTGTTTCTATAGTCTAATCATATAATCGCTAAGACGTTTTATTTGTAAAACTTAAGCTGACGCGAGACAGACTCAGAGAGTGGCGTCGGACTCCTATAATTATATACGAACATTGAGCCTAAGGATATTGATGATGATGATGATGAAGAAGTTTTCGTGATTGAATGGATCGCAAATGCGCTCCTGAAGTATGATAATGTATTATAATTATGCAACTGCAGGGGCTTCAATGTCCACATGGAAGGAAGTCCTTTGACTTTTGCTACCCCGGCAGAATATTTATTTGCTACAGTGTACGTGTACGTAGAAATGCGAACGAGAATAGTGACAGTAGTCAAAGTAGTTCTCCACGCATGTTAGGCCTATACGTTCGTTAGTGCACGGCATCGGAATAGACTATAGGCCTATATATACAGGGTGGGCCATAAAAAAGTAACCCCCTACGGTTTTTTGCCCATATCTTGGCCAGAAGTAAGAATTTTGAAATGAAATTTTACAAACTTAAAGACAATTCATATTTACACACGATGGCCAGATTTCATCAAAATATTTCAAGCAGAACAAAAGTTTTATGACTTTTAGTGAGGCCACCCATCGTTTTTTGACGATTCAAAAACGCGACGCAACAAAAAGTTTAAAACAACCAGTTTAATTATTCTGGCCAATATCTTGGTCAAAATTAAGAACATCGAAATGAAATTTCACAGGCTTAAAGACAATTTATATCTACACATGATGGCCAGATTTAATAAAAATATTTCAAACAGAACAAAAGTTATACCATATTCAGTGAGGCCCACGCCGGTTTTTTGACAATTCAGAAGGGTAACGCAACAAAAAGTAGCAAAAACACAATTTATTAAGTCTCACCTCAAATAATTGTTATCAAATAGCCTTGATATTGTCAGATGATCATTATTATTACTATCTAAAAAGAAACAGGGTACCAGCGTAGCTGCACGTCACTGAAAAGTCACTTAGCAAGATGACAATCAAATTGGTAAATAAGTAATCTGTCAGATTAATCAACAGGTCCATCAAGAACTTTGCAAAGAGACTCAAAAGAAGTGTTGGCACTGGTGGTGGGCACATTGAACACAAGTAGTGAAGCACTACCAAGTACATTTGACAACAGTTATTTGAGATGAGACTTATTAAAATCACGTTTTTGTTACTTTTTGTTGCGTTTCGTTTTTGAATCGTTAAAAACGGTGGGTGGCCTCACTAAAAGTGGCATAACTAATGTTTCCTTTTAAATATTTTGATGAAATTTGGCCATCATGTGTATATATAAATTGGCCTTAAGCCTGAAAAATTTCATTTCGAAATTCTTACTTCTGGCCAAGATATTGGCAAAAAGCCTAGTTTTTGTTGCGTTTCGTTTTTGAATCATCAAAAAACGGTGGGTGGCCTCACTAAAAGTGATATAACTTTTGTTCTGTTTGAAATATTTTATTGAAATTTGACCATTGTACGTAAATATGAATTGCCTTTAAGACTGCAAAGTTTCATTTGAAAATTCTTATGTTTGGCCAAGATATGGGCTAAAAACCGTAGGGGGTTACTTTTTTATGGCCCGCCCTGTATATATATATATATATATATATACATACATACACATATAATATACATATATATTATAAATAATATATATACATCGACGGCGCAGATGTCATTGGTTGTAGGTTCAGCGTCGATCGTTTATTTGCGAAATCTGTTATATATATACATGTATAATGTATATAAATATAGGTCTATATATAATTCTGTTGGAAAGCATCGAACGAATATCCGTGTTTGTCAATTGGCTATTTGCTTTGCAGAGAACGACGCGCACAGCTTCCGTCTAATGCACCAGCAGCGGCAGCACCACCACCAGCACCAGCAGCTTTCCTCCGTCCCCCATCCTACCAACCGACCGACTGACCCACCAACCGACTGACAAACCGATTGACTGACCGACCGATTTCGTTTTCTCTAAGAAGACGTGTTTGTATCGAGTGTAAAACGACGATCAATTTCGTTCGTGGAATCTTTCTCTCGTCTGCTGCACGATCATTTGGCGCGCTTTTAATCACGCGCCCATTTGACACGCACACGTGATGTGGCTCAATATAGATCTATGATAAACCATAGTCTACGTCCTCAATCTACGTTTGCTTGATTCTGCCGTCTCGCTATATTGTTTTAAGGTTTCTCCTTGGAATATGCATCTACAGCTTTCAGATTGTTTTCAAAGTGTACAATGTCAAAAGAATTATTGTCAACGTTCGCGGACGATCATCTTACTTATTGCTCAAGCGACTGAAAACAAACTATAAATAGTCTCTCCTTCTTGAATTCTTATTATAGAAAGCAAATAGTTGAGTAGAACAGCTCCAACGGCGTTTGTATAAACGTAAACATCTGTTTACCGTCTTTAACTAAAGCCTTGCTATAATTATACACCGTGATTCAAAAAAAGTAAGCCAAATTATTTTTCGTATATCTCTAATGCCTGATAACGTTCCACGCTAAAATTTTCCAAATATTTAGAGAAGTGGACCAAGAATATAATTCCAAAATTTCATGAGATAAAGTTGAACGGATAAAAAGATATGAATCTTTAAACTTCATATGCCGAAATTGCAGTTTACAAGCAATTTTCTGCTAGATTCAATAAAATGTGTCAAACTGTTTTTCTTATATCTCTAATGCCTGATGATTAATCATTCTAAAATTTATTTTCCAGGTATGTAGAGAATTGAACTACCAATATGACTCCAACAGTATTGTTTGATTATTCAATTAACTAAGATGCTCAAAATGTCCTCCTCCTGCTTGCGCGCAAGCCTGAAGACGCTGGCACCGTTAGGCAACATGCAGCATCGTCGATTATCCTCTGGTCCAGGCCATTCCACACTTCCAACAAGCGTTGTTTCAAAATCGTTTATATCATGAATTGTTGTCTGGTAGACTCGGTCTTGCATCATGCACGCTCCACATTTTATAGTCGACAGGATTCAAATCTGGACTGTTCGGAGGTAATAATGTGAGAAAAAGGAAATCTGGCGTCTCTCTTGTCAGCATTTCGATGGTTTCCTTGGCTCTGTGGGCTGGCGCCGTTCTGTTAAAAAAGAAAACAGCCTTCTGGGGCCATAGATTTCTGATAACAGGTGGAAGATGTTGTGACAGCAGAACATTGCGATAATATACTCCCTTAATTTTACTCCAGGATCACTGAAGACCAAAATTGGGAACAATCAAGCATCGAAACCGCAACGAACACCATAACAGACTTGCTGAAAACTGACATTTTTGGAGATGAAGTCGAAATATTAATATCTTTCTATCCGTTGAAATTTATGACCTGATATTTTGGAATCCTATTCTTGGTTCCATTTTCTAAATATCTGGAAAAGTTTAGTAAGATTAATTATCAGGCATTGGAGATATAAGAAAAACAGTTTAGCTTACTTTTGATTGAATCTGTCAGAAAATTGCTTGTAAACTGCAATTTCGGCATATGAAGTTTAAAGATTCACATCTTTTTATCCGTTCAACTTTATCTCATGAAATTTTGGAATCATACTCTTGGTCCACTTCTCTAAATATTTGGAAAATTTTAGCGTGGTGCGTTATCAGGCATTAGAGATATAGGAAAAATAATTTGGCTTACTTTTTTTTGAATCACGGTGTAGTCCAGACGTTCAGAAAAGAGTTCACGCTGCAGACCATGCAACTGCCGATGATAATTGTCACGTGCACTCAAACGTGCGCCTCTTCACACTCCGGCCTGCCATAAAGCTTTCGCCATCATCCGTGCACGGCATCTCGTCTAAACTGCGTACACCGACCGACCATGCTTCCTCGTGTGCTAAACACGCTGATTCGCGCTCACACATGCACAGCAGTCCGAATTACGTTCTATAACGATGAGATCATCCAGCTGCAGACGTTTATAGGATGCTCTCTAGTCTAATACTATAATCTTGTCATTGGTTCCATGCTTCGACGGTCAATAATTTGTCGACCGATGCGAACAATAAGAGAAACTCGTCTCAATCATTTCACAATTATTCGGTGCCAGGCCATTACAGTTGTCATCATTCGTCCATCCGTACGTTCGTCATTAATTCATCCATTAATTTCATTCGTTAATTCATCCATTAATTCATCAATTAATTCATTCGTTAATTCATCCATTAATTCATCCATTATTCACACATTAATTCATCCATTAATTAATCCATCGATTCATTCATTAATTCATCTATTAATTCATCCATTAATTCATTAATTAATTCATACATTAATTCATACATTAATTCATCCATTAATTCATCCATTAGTTCATGTAAATAATAATTCGTCCATTAATTCGTCCATTAATTCGTCCATTAATTCATATATTAATTCATCCATTAACACATCGATCGACATTATATGCTCATTTTTGGACTTGCTTCATCCTAACTGAACGACATCAATGATTGAGATTGGAACATCAGAATCTACGCCTCAGATTCGCAATTATTCATCTGTGTGCCTACAATGAGCCATACATGTATACTAAGACTGAGGACCGACCGTATAATTTGTATGATCAACTGACTATTGTCACTGGTTAACTGTTTTCATGGCCATTGTTTTGGTGTGAAAAATTACTGGAATTGTTCTTCAACATTGAGCAAATAGTTTTATACGAGTTGAGACGCGCCATTATTTCTGATCTGTCATCATAATTATGAGCACGTTGATGTTAATGTTTTAAATTGTAATTTTGTTTGGTGAGAAGAACAACGACGGTCACCAATCATTGTAACTTCAGTATCCTATTTATATAGCGCATGATGGAGGCATACATGTACATGTCTCTGCTGCAATGTTAATAACAACATAGGACAAGAACCACAGCTATGAGTATACGACAGGACTGTAACGATAACACGACGTATATGGCCATCTTCTTCCTTTCTATTTAACGTGTAATTACGTATAGTTCTCTGTTGATAATGATGTTATTATTGTAGGAAATAGTTTACTATAGGAACGCCTATTATCTGTTCTAAGTATAGTTCTCAAGAATCATTATTTTGGTTTCATGCAATTAGGAATGATTATGAAAACTGTGCTTGTAAGATGCGAAATGCTCAAAGGACATGGAGAGAGAAATAGAGAGAGAAATAGAGAGAGAGAGAGAGAGAGAGAGAGAGAGAGAGAGAGAGAGAGACAGACAGACAGACAGACAGACAGACAGACAGACAGACAGACAGACAGAGAGAAAGTCAGAGACGGAGGCACAGAGATATAGACATGCAGAGACACAGAGACAGAAACACAGAGACAGAGAGAGACAGAGACAGATACACAGAGTCACAGAGAGAGAGAGGTTTATGTAGACCGAGACAGAGATACAGAAAATAAGACAAAGGTAGAGAGCAAGACAGATACGAAGAAGGACAGGCGCATGAAGACAGATAAAAAGTGAAACGGATGAGACAATGATAAGGACATAATTATATAGTGACCGATACACAGACGAAGACGAGGACAGAAACGTATACGATCACATGTGGTGAGACGAAAACAAGTACAGAGACAGATACAAAGACGGAGACTGCAGATACAGTGAACTAAACAGACACATATATACACGAAGCGAGAGACAGAGACAGAACGAGACATATATACACAGATACTGAACCAGAGATAGAGATAGAGTGAGATAGGCACAGATACTGAGCCATAGACAGATTCTGAGCCATAGACAGATTCTGAGCCATAGACAGGCACAGATGCTGAGCCAGAGATAGAGATAGAACTAGATATAGGCACAGATATATTGAGCCAGAGACTGATACAAACCGAGAGACACACAGATACTTACCTAGAGACAGAGACAGAACGAGACATACACAGATACTGAGCTAGAGACAGAGACAGACCGAGACAGGCACAGATATTGAGCCAGAGACAGACACAGATACATGTACTGAGCTAGAAAGCGACAGAGACTGCATGGTTGTAGTTGATGATAGGAGGAGCGATGATAGGATGCCGATGGATGTAGAGATGTGCTTACTTCTAAATTGGATCATCGATCACTTTGAACGGACTTCGTATAAGGATTAATTCTCAAAACGCGAATAATCGCCATCTTCATCATATACAATGTGCAATACAATGTACATGACATGTACATTGTATACAATGCAATACAATGTACATGTACAAGTGCTGACCGCCGTCGAGTGAGTCGAAGAGAAGGCAATCTTCTCTTCATTCCTCTCAAAAGTCCCAGATGCAAGTCTTAGACTTGACGCCTCAGGAATTGTCCGAAGGCGAATTATTGCAGTAGATATTATGATGCCTTTCACTGTCTGCTAAAACACAAAATACGTACATCAGGACTTAAGATTCTGTCTGTCTGTCTGTTTGTCTGTCTGTGTACGTATCTGTTTACTTACTGTATCTACGCAAATGCATCGTCTGCGTAGATATTTGTGTCTTTCTGTCTCCTCTGAGTATTATGTATTGTCGTATACGTAGGTTGTAATGGTGTTTCCCGGAAGAAATAGCGAATGTGCGTATACAGATAGGTTGAGGTACAGCAGACATCACTAACCATACACTGATCACTAACTCTAGTGCAAAATGACCAATCTTACTGTCGTAACAGCCGGACAGTAGACACCCAAAGAATTATCCTAGACAGGCTTGAAAGACCTGCAGCTGAGACCTGAGACAGATGGGCCTTTGTGTTCATGCAGATTGAAGCAGAGTTAAGCCGTGCCTAATTGATGAAGATGTAAACACACAGCAGCAGCAGCGTGATGAAAGTCAAATAAACCGTGTTTACTACTCGTGAGTATAATAGTGCATGAAACTCTAATGACGACTACATTATTCCCTAAGTGCACAACCTAATTAATTGACGATCGATTCGTTTGCTATTCAATCGGATCGCATTGAAGTTGTTGTCGGCAATTTTGGTTCATTGATCGTAATTGAATAAATTGGTTTTAAATTGGAGAGCGAGAGAAAGATTCGTTATTGACGATATGTAGTTCTCTGACAACCGAACCCCCGCCCCCCCCCCCCCCCCCCAACACCCCTCCCTCTGTTCAGATCGGCGGCGCAATTGACTTCTGTCCTTTCCCGATCGTTCTTCTTTCTTCCTCTTCCTTCATCTCTTTCTTCTGTGTACCCACCCCATCCTACCCATCATCCCCTTCGCGCTGTTCCCCCTTCCTTGACAATCGATGAGCCTGGCAATTGATTTCTGCTTCGTCTTGTTTTCTTTACATAACGCACTCGTTCTGTCGTCGTCGGCATCATACAAACTGATTGCAAATTAGAAGCGTTTCTCTTACTTTCTTCCTTCTTTCTTTCTTTCTTTCTTTCTTTCTTTTTGTCTGTCTGTCTGTCTGTCTGTCTTTGTCTCTCTTTCTCTGTCTCTCTTTCTCTCTCTGTCTGACCGAATATCTAATTGCTTCTATCTCTCTATCCATCTGTCTGTCTCCGTCTCTTTCTCTGTCTATGCCTCTCTGTCCTTCTCTGTATATCTCTGTCTGTCTGTCTCTCTTTATCCAACTGTCTGTCTGTCGGTCTATATGTCCGTCTGTCCGTCTTTGTCTCTGTCTCTGTTTCTGTTTCTGTCTCTGTCTCTCTGTCTCTCTGTCTTTCTGTCTCTCTGTCTCTCTGTTTCTATGTCTCTATGTCTCTATGTCTCTCTGTCTATCTGTATGTCTCTCTCTGTTGTCGTTTCCTTGAGTCAAGAACGTTTCAAAGGCCGCTGCTTTTCTTCGGCGTACATGTACGTGTGCGGAAAGAAATAAAACGTCTGTAACAGCGACTTTCTGTCCAGCATGAATTCAGTTAAGTGTGTCATCGATTGCCAGACATGCAGAGAACAGGGAACCAGTCATCGTCATGACGACATGAAACCCGTCATTAGGACGACCAACAGTCAGACTATATTAGATGTGTGATCGAATCAGTCCAATGTCGAACGCAGCAGATCTGCGTTTTGCGTCTCATGCAGCGAGATCCATGCAAGAGGAGCATGAAGCAAGACTATCAAAGTAATTACACGACATGGACATTGGACAAAGATTATTCATACACGCAATAACTGCAATATCTTCACTATAGATAAGCTTAAATAAGTAGGCCTAATAATAAGCATTAAACGCATGTTTCACTTCGGTACCGGTATTAATAAAGACTTGTAACAAGTCTCATTAAGATACTGATGACTGTATATCTGTAAGAAAGGATGTGGCTATAATTATGTATCTTTGTCCAGCATGCACGCTCAGTTTTGTACCTACTGACCTCATGATATTATAGGCTTAGTAGATTGATACTGACGATCGATGTTCTGTTATTTGTCGTGGTTATACAATTGCAATAATTCACAACACATAGCCTATAAGCTATAACCCTATATAGACCAATATTCTTCATCAATATTATTTAGAAATAGCAGTTTTTCCATTGTGTTGATATTTTGTTCCGTTTAAATATATATAATTTAATTTAAACGATAAAAAGGTCATCAGTTTTTCCGTTGAAAGAGGACAAAAATTGCCTTCCCGGACAAAGTTTTTTGGGCCCCCCCTTCGAAAATTCCTGTATCCGCTCCAGCCGATAGGCATAGTAGTCACAGACTTGTTACACTTCTATGGTAGTTGTGCTGTAATATTAAGAGTGCATTGTATTCTGTTGTATCGTATTGTATCTAACCATTTATAAAGCGCTTCTCGCAGCAAGAGCATTTCAGAAGCGTTTAAGAATAAGACTAAAACTTTCTGTAAGCGTGACCTAATTAAATGCGTTGTTGTTGTTGTTCTTGTTGTCTTCCTTTGTTCCTGTTCCAACAACGATTGTCTACCTCCTCCTCCGTCGGCGTCTTTAGTCCAGAATCCTCTGGAAGACGACTGTCTGCCGACGACATCCGGACTCTTTCCGATCCGCATCCACGACTCTCCGGGTGGATTCATCGCCAACTCCGTCACTGAGTCGACGGGGTGCGGCAGCCTCACCTACCCGTGGGCGATCGAGGCTGGTCAAGGTCAGCGCATTCACCTCACCCTCTTCGACTTCAACGTCGCCAGTGTTCGCCCCGTCAGCTACCTCCAGCCGCGATGTCCTCTCTACGCAGTCGTCAAGGAAAGACTGAAGACGGCCGAGACGAGGAAGTTCGAGGTGTGCGGAGGATTGGCCAGAGAGAAGTCCGTCTACACGTCACAGACGAATAGACTCGAGATCGGAATCGCAAAGACAGACGATCCGATCAGTGGACCGTTCTTCATATTCAAGTACGAAGGTAGGAAGACGACGCGTTGTATACAGTGTATTTAGCTGGACAATAGCCGATGATATATACACAACATGTGCTTCTCTTTATGTAACACAATGTTTACAACTAAAGTAGAAGAACTTCACTGCAGTGACACCGTTACTGAAGCTCAGGTCGAGTAGAGTAATCTAAGTAGTCCTACTTCTGAAGCATAGTCTTACAGAAAGAGTTTAACATAAAAGAAAGATAAATATAGGTCTAAACCAGTTAGCAAGTATAACTAGCTGGCATGTATTGTAGCACAACTATTTTAATAGTTTGAGATATCAACGAATAGACGTAGGCCCTAACCTTAGGCGTATAATTTATTTGACCTTAGTTTCGTAAAGTAACCAATGGCTTTGTCTTGCATGAACTTCGATGCTCTTTCACGTGATCTATCCTAACAAAAAGAAACATCATCGGCCAAGAATTTCAGGGGCCCGAGTCTCTTTCAGACGACCGTGAATTCTAGACCAACTCAAAGCGAGAGGTAGCCTAACTCTTTTGATGAAAACACGGTTCGTGATGAAGGGATGGGACCTAGAAAAATCAGCCGCCTTGACCTGAATTTAACGAGTTGAGTTAATTCAGCAAAAACAGGAAGAGCGGCGTATAGCCTATATAATATTATACTTCCGAACCCTCCGCGTATTGTAATACTCGACTGTCCTCATGCATCGTGCTTGTCGTCGTCATCATCGTCGTCATCATCGTGCTTGTCGTCGTCGTTCTTCAAAAATAGTCTTCGTTCTGCAGCAACTACAGCGGTCGGTCGGTCGGTCGGTCGTGGCAGCAGTAGCGGCGCAGTAGCAAGAGCAAATACCTGCGCGCTTCTTTCCATTCAAGCTCGCACATCCGGTCAATTATTTGCTCTACTAAGTCCGTCCGAACGAACAGTCGCTCGCCAGACGCCATCTTGATTCTATATTGTATGAAATTGCGATGGCAGCATCGGCATCGGCAGTGGTATATAGCGTACAAGACGACGACGACGACGGCGGTTGCTGGTCTGGATTCGCTAAAACGGTATTGGACGGTCGTCAGCATTAGAGATTGATTGAGTCTACACAAATAGGCTGTTCCACCCGACCTCAGTACCCCCTGCACGGAGGCCGGGGGTGGTGGTGGTGGCGGAGGCGCCCCCTCCTAACTGCCTTGCTTCTCTGCTGCAGCTGCTGCTGCTGCAGCTGCTGGAGGACACATGCAAGCGTGTAATGACCGCTAAAAAACGATAGTGATAGGAGACATCTTCTTTATCCGCGTGTCGAATATCTGTGCACGGAGGGATCGCAAGATAAATAACGATGTCTATCCATGGACAGATGGGGACAGACACAGACAGACGGACAGACAGACAGATAGACAGGCAAACAGACAACCAGACATACGGACAGACAGACAAGCAATCAGACCGAGACAGACATACAGACATGCAGTCAGACAGACGGACAGTCAGACAAACAATCAGACAGAGAGACATGCAGACAGACAGATTGACAGAGGCAGACAGACCGACAGACAGAAATGCAGTCAGACAGACAGACAGACATTGAGCGGGGGGGCTATATACAATGTACATGTAGATGACTGAGGTCGTTTCATCTGTGCGCAAAACATCAAATCAAAGTAATTCGAGTGTAACCTTTGAATGCAAACACATCTCACATCTCATCTCATCGCTCTCCTTTGCGCCCGAGACTCATTTACTCAGACGTACAACTTGACACAACCGTCACGTATACGCCTATACAACATGAATGTATGCTAAGCATTCTATACATGATTTACACTGCATGCAGCTTCAATAAACGCATCAAACTGAGTTGCACAGATATACATGTTTGTACATACATGTGTATATATACGGTGACGGTTTGGGGAGCTGTGGTTATGACATTGGCAAAGCATTGCGTCGAGTTAAGCCGAACGTGTCTCATGTTTAACCCCCAGTCCAATCCCTTCGTCTCTTGATCTCCATAATTGCTCGTTCATCCAGTCCTTGGGATAAAATAATATCCATCGATTCAATCGCATGCAGATGATGATTAGGATCATGACGTTTAGTTGACCGACTTACTGCAGCTTCAACAGTACTGTATGCAACGCCTGGTATACTGTTGCAACGGGGATGGCTGGAGTATATAATTTTATTATTATTATAAGCTTATTTTTAAGCCTTATAGGAAGGATCAAGATCCGTTATAGGTTTTGGCTGGATGGCTATCCAAACTATCCATGGAACTGTCCACCAGTCAGTCGTCGATTCTTTCCGCAAGGTCATTGAATGAATATCTGTGCAAGCTTTCTTGTTTTCTTATCCACAGCTTTACTTAAGAGCTGCAGATGATGAGCCTTCTGTCTTAATTAACCGTGATCCAAACATGTTCGTATACGTTGACATCATTATACTGATTAATCGGATATGAATAATAAAACTTGCTTCTCATGATTGACAACGATGAATCGGTTACTTACTATAAGTTGTAATTGCAACCCACTATAAAGAAGCCTTCTAACTCCATGCATATGCCTGTATACCTGGATGCCTCGGTATATACGTATGATAGATGAGAAGAGTGAAGCCATAAGAGAGACGGCTTAGGCAGTCAGACTGGAAGCCCGAGGCCGAGCAGGACAGATAGAGTGAGAGACAGAGACAGAGACAGACAGAGAGACAGCCATATACAGAGACAGAGGCAGAAACAGTCTTCCCTGCTGGACAGTTAATGCCTTGAACACAATTCGTCAAATGGTCAACGTGAGCTCTGCTGCAGCAGTATACAAGAGATCCAAACTTGGAGATGTATTTTCTCTGTCCACCAGAACATTTCGCTTAAATCTGCACAAGCTTTCAAAGGATTACTCGAAACCATTCCTCTGCTGCGGCACCAACTCACCTAATTGTCAACCCCTACATCTCCACTGTATATACATATGGGGACAGGTTCGTGCTTATAATATACATGTATATATATTATAGCTTTTAAACTCATGTTCTGTATATATATATATACAGAATATATTATATACATGTATATACTGCAGAGAGGCTTAGTTTGAGGTAAGTGCTGACGTTAAACGCGACGCAGGATGAGATGATGAAGCGATGCCCGGATGGACGACCGCTGCTGCTGCTGCAGTCTTAGAAGCTGACATCGGAGATCCTCAGCATCTCTTCGGATGCGGAATGTCTGTCTCTCTGTCTGTCTCAGTAGCCAAGGATTATGATTCACCGACAAACAATGATGTATTATGTTTGTATGCATTGCTGGTTTGCATTCTGTATGTATATATGTATATATATACATATACGCATACGCCGCATAGCCTACTTAAGCGCCACATAAAAAGTATGTTATGATGAACTGAACATGCAGTTTAACTGAAATCCACTGCCTTAGCAGGACCTTGTGTCGGTTATATTTACGTTTAGTGTAATGTAGCCTATGTCCCTAAAAATCGAGAGTTTCTGAAAGTCAGATGAAAGAGTTGGTCTGGCAGACAAATCCTAATAGCCGCCGCTATATCATTCAAGTTTCACTTCTGCAGACCGAAAGTCAGACATTCTAAACAAAACAGCTGTAACGTTTAGACGCGCTAAATGAAAACACTGTCTACAAATTTCCACTAAGGGATTTCAGTTTAGATTTTGAAATGTTAAGGAGTATGGAATAATATACATGTAGATTGATGTATAATTGCAACAACGACAACAGCAACAATAAAAACAGTTGAACAGCAACAACAAAAACAGTTAAACAATAACAACAACAATAGCAACAATAAGGCTTTCTATTGATAAATGACGTTGGCTAGCTATTCGTCGCGTGAGCTTCTCACGAAATCAGACTTTTAAGATAAAATTAATGCGCGAGTGAATCGGTCAATGAAGCAGCAGCAGCAGCAGCAGCGATGCCAATTGCGGCGATCGTGTCAGGTGATGATGATGATGGTCAGCCTGTCAACGACCGCAATGACCACTTCTTCTCCCTGGTGGTGCATGGTGGTTAAGGTGGTGGTGGTGGTGGTGGTGGTGGTGGTGGTGGTGGTGGTGGTGGTGGCGATGGCGATGGTGGCGATGGTGGTGGTGGTGGCAATGGTGGCATCCAAACGCCTTTCCTTGACAGCATGCTGAATACAAGTGGTATCGACCTGCCAGTCGACGCATAACTCACAACAACTACTCTGCCATTCACACGGATCTTGGTAGTGGAGGGTCGAGGGTAGAGGGGATGGTCATCGTCTGAGGTAGGTAAGTATGGCTGCTGCTGCTGCTGCTGCTGCTGTCAGCGACGGTGGCTGCAGGAGATGCTAAGAGTGGACTGCTGCTGCTGTCGATAGATGGCGAGATGTGCATTATGTTCAGCTGCTGATGATATCGGCTGAGATCAGCGTCGATAATGGAATGTGACGGGTGTCGAGGTCTGGCCATTCAGCGGCTGCTGGACCAGGAGCGACGACGACGACATCGGATGAGGAGAAAGAGGCTGGGCTCAGCGGCTGGGTGGGATGGCGGGGGGGGGGTGGGATGGATTGGCACTGGTTGCGTGACAGCAGCATTAAATCACGAGAATTAACTGCTATATATGTTGACCGTCCGTCCACAGTCAACAAGCAATCAACTATATATCAACCATATATATATATTAGCTATATATATCAACTATATATCTACTATATATCAACTATATTATATCTATATATCACGAGTGACACGCACCACACATGCATACATCGCACGCCACGTCCGTGTCATGTCAGAAACCGAACCATCGACAGACGGACGGATGGACGGACAGACTAACAGACATACATGCAGACTGATAGACGGACAGATAAGAGACAGACAGAGCAACAGACAGACAGACAAAATGATCGAAATACAAACTGACCACAAGCATGCTGACAAGAGAAACTTCTGAATCCTGTGCAGAGCAATCTCGGTTCACTAAGCTATTATCTTAAGACTTTATGAGACAATTTTTATAAACAAATTGAAAATAAAAAGTGCAGGTGCGACCCACGATTTTATATTCATATATTCATATATATATATGTATGTATGTGTGTATGTATGTATCTATATACAGCCGTATTCAGTTGTTAATTTGAAGATTTATATATAGGCTATAACCATCTAACCTAGCCCAAATGCCGCCTGGTCACTCCGGGCATTTTCCTCCTGCCTCCCTCTAAGCTGCCCTGAGAGATAAACTCACTGAAGGAGACAGACAGACAGACATACATACATACATACATACAGACATACATACATACATACATGTACTGAGACATGCAGACAGACCGATAGATAGAGGTAGGCAGACAGACAAGCAGACGTATACATGATGGTCATTAAGGATTCCGGTTGTCAATCGGACATTGGAATTAAGCATCTGTCTCTCGTTAGAAAGTCATCAACGAAGTTTAGAATTAAATATCAATTTGTCGACGACTTCCTTACTTGTCAATCGATGTGGATTCGAATCGTCAACTCGACAAATAATTTGTGGTGTAACATTAACTCGTCCAAAGACAAATATTATTGGATTTTCTATGACATATTTATTAAACGTACAGTAGGTTTGTACTTAAATCCAGTGCTTTATTTGGTGACAGGAACTGGGCTACAGCAGAGTAGTCATAGACTTTTATTATTGTTATTATACTTAATATAAGACATTTATTTCTTCAGAACCGACAAACCCACTTAGAGACTATAGTTAAAACGATCATTTTCAACATTAGGTCATAGACCTCTCTCTGGGTCTTGAATGATCAGTTCTGTTGTGCTCATGTCCCAAAACGTATTATTTTTTATATTATTTTTTTTTTGCCCTGAGGTACTTCTTTCCCCCAGGGGCTTATAAAATATTAAAAGCAATGTGCCTGGAACGGCTAAACCTCATCCATTTCGGGCGTGGGTCTTCTAAAGGAGCCACTAAATGCTACGGCGTTGAACCGCTGAATTGTAATAGAGACCGGTTCTAATATTATTATTATTTTTTTTTTTTTTTTTTTTTTTTTTTTTTTTTTAAATTTTTATACCCTGAGGTACTTTGTTCCCCCAGGGGCTTATAAAATATTAAAAGCAATGTGCCTGGAACGGCTAATTATTATTATTATTATTATTATTATTATTATTATTATTACTATTATTATTATTATTATTATTATTATCACTGTTACATTCCTCTAAAAACAGAGTACTACGGCCTCGTCGAGCCCAGGCATGCGATGGCGTTGAATCGCTGAACTGTTATTATTATTATTATTATTATTATTATTATTATTATTATTATTATTATTGTTATTGTTGTTGTTGTTGCTGTTGTTGTTGTTGTTGTTGTTGTTGTTGTTGTTGTTGTTGTTATGTTTCCTGTGTTGAAAGCCATGTATATTTTGCGCTACGTTTGGTTTTAACTTTTAAGCATTCCTTGTTCAATAACAACATCTGTGGTTGTCGGAATGACAGACTGAATGACGAAGAGACGCTGAAGATGCATTAATAAATAGCTGCTTGTTCGAAGTTGTTTATCTGCCATACCAGATGTATGTATGTAGTGGCTGGTGAGACCTTGTCAGGTGCGTCGCAACAACACTGTCAGCAGCCTGCATGAACAGACGGCAAAAGGTGTCGGCTAAACGTATGTATGTCTACTATGCCTTGGGCATTCGTTCTGCTTTGGATCATGTTGCTAAGTGTGGTGCAGCAATTTCCTAAGTGTCTGCGCTAGACGTCGTCTGCCTGTTGTGAAGAGGCGGAGAAAATGGAAATGATTCGCAGCCCTTGGGAAGAAGAAGACTAAGTGAAGGACGAGAAGGAGGCTGTTGCTGATGAGTGATGAAACGGACTCATGCCAAGGAAACGACAGCAAGAGACTCATGGGCAGAGACTTAGGAGGGGACATAGGCTGCTGCAGGATGAGGTATTACAAGAGACATCGGAGGAGGTCACAATGGGCGGAGTTTATCAGGGTCTAGGGGACTCAAACCCCACAAGAAGGCCCAGATTCAGATTTTTACCATGAAAACGGTATATTTGTCCGGAGTTAGCTCTCCAAGAATGCCCAGACTCGAAAATATGGCTCTTTTCATGAACGAAACTTCAATCGAATGACTAAAAATGGTCATCAACTTTTTGGCCGAAGGTCCAAGTTTTTTTAGCCCCTCTCCCCCAAGAACAGAAACCAAACTACGCCCATGGAGGTAACCAGGAATTGACAGGATATTCTGGATGACTGGATGGTTTCTGCAGTTGCAATTGAAGAAGAGTTAAATGTGAAAATATTGTTCATTAAGCAATAAGGGATGTGATTAACTTAATCTGTTGAGCGGTGGGGAAAGATTAGATACCGTTATCATCACCACCACCTTCATCGTCATCATCATCATCATCATCGTCGTCGTCGTCGTCGTCATCATCATCATCATCATCATCGTCGTCATCATCATCATCATCATCATCATCATCATCATCATCATCATCATCATCATCATCATCATCATCATCATCATCATCATCATCATCATCATCATCATCATCATCATCATCATCATCATCATCATCATCATCATCATCATCATCATTAGATACCGTTATCATCTGGGAAATGGAAAGCAAAGAACGCACGAGTCGGCACAACGACGAAGTGGCCAGTTACGACGCTTAGATGAGCAGAAGCATGAAGCATCTAAAAGGAGTTGAACTGCATGGGCGGCAGCTGCATGGGTCTATAGTTCTATACTCTATATAGGCTATCCATGGAAAGAATACTGAACTCAACGACATAGATATATTATGGACACGTAATTTTCAGCTATGATGAATTAATCATTTGACACTTGCTGTCCTATTTGCATTTATACTTCTTGTATATATTTCAGCGCAGACGCATTCGGATGGAATTTATGCAAATGATGATATTAATATTAATGCATTGTATACCGAATGAAAACAACAATGGGTTCTTAGAACGCACATATAGGGGGCCTAAGCGAAGAATTAAATGTAGAAAAAGACTGGATATATACGTATGGCTGTATGCATTCACGGCTGCAAGCGCGGACATAATTTTTATGTATGCATATATGTATATGTACATGCACAGCGTGACTGTTTGTAATGCATTTTGCGCATGCATAAAGCCACTTAATAATGGCGTGTTCTATGAATATGTATTTATGTGTGTATGACATTGTATGTATGTATGTATATATGTATGTGTGGCATTGTATGTATGTATGTATGTATGTATGTATGTATGTATGTATGTATGTATGTATGTATGTATGTATGTATGTAGGCCTATGTATGTATGTATGTATGTATGTATGTATGTATGTATGTATGTATGTATGTATGTATGTATGTATGGCATTGTATGTATGTATGTATGTATGTATGGCATTGTATGTATGTATGTATGTATGTATGTATATATGTATGTATGTATGTATGTATGAATGTATGCATGTACGTACGTATGTACGTACGTACGTACGTGTGTGTATGTATGTATGTATGCATGTATGTATGTATGTATGTATGTATGTATGCATGCATGTATGTATGCATGCATGTATGTATGCATGCATGTATGTGTGCATGCATGCATGTATGTGTATATGGACGAATGGATGGATTGATTGATAGCTGGATGGACGGATGAATGGATGAATGGACGTACGGACAGACGAACGGACGAATGGATGGATGGACCGACGGACAGACGGTCGGACGGACGGACAGATGGACGAATGGATGGATGGATGGATGGATGGATAGATGGATAGATTCATGGTATGTGATAGAATAGAAAATGTGGATGAGTCTGCAATCGACTAATAACTGCCTGTGTTTGTTTAGACGTCTCTGTCTCTGTCTTTGTCTCTGTGTCTGTCTCTGTCTCTGTCACTGTCTCTGTCTCTATCACTGTCTCTGTCACTGTCTCTGTCTCTATCTTGTCTCAATCTCTGTCTCTGTCTCTGTCGCTGTCTCTGTCTTTGTCTTTATCACTGTCTCTGTCTCTGTCTCTGTCACTGTTTCTGTCTCTGTCTCTGTCTCTGTCTCTGTCTCAGTCTTTGTCTCTGTCACTGTCTCTGTCTCTGTATCTGTCTCTGTCTCTGTCTCTGTATCTGTATCTGTATCTGTCTATACTTCTGCATCGATTATTTTTCTGGTCGCCTTGAATTAATATGGCCCCTAATTTGCTGAATAACAATTATGTCATTTCCTCCGCATGCATTGCACCATGTTCCACGACGACATTCCAGATGCGAGCATTTATGCAGACCATCGCCTGATGTATGCGACACAATGTGCGTGGCTAATGTCTGTGAGTGGTGTGCTTGTGTATTGTATGTGCGATTGGGGTGGTGCACGCGTCTAATGTATGTGGGATTAGGTGATATGCGTGTCTAATGTATGTAACTGGTGATGTATGCTCAACTGTGCTGCTGATGTATTTGGGTGAAGCGATGACATGACACACGGATGGCTGGAAGAATACTATGGAGCCTGGAATAACTTCAATTAAAGTGTAGCTATCATTATTTTTTATCATTATTATCAGTATATCATTATTATAATTTATCTCAGTTTTTTACTAGCTGATTTTTTAATCTTATGTCAGACGGCGTAAAATGCGTCATGTGGAGACCCACGACATTAAACATAACATAACATAATAACATAACATTTTTTATTCGGCAACCAACACAAACTTTACAGATACTGTAATTCTACATCATATATGTCTTAGAGCGATGGTGGTTCACGTATGCATTCTTCATTGACATCTCTCCATATCCCATGTGAGAGTAAAATTATCTTCACTTGTACAAGCTCTGACATCAGAGCGCTACCTACTATGCATAGGCTATTATAGAGACACCGTAGATGATATATAATTATGTGTGGCGTAAATTTATTTGTTCTTCCATCGTCTTTAGAAAATATTTTAAAATTTTAAATCAGCAGATTGCCCAAAATTGACTTTGATCTGACATGTTCTATGTTCTGTGTTAGCAAGTCAGGACTCTGCGAGTAGATGAAGTGTATGTGTGTGTGTGTGACTGTGTGTGTGTGGTGCAGGATCAGTCTGTAAAGGTGACTCATAATTAATAGGTTTCGATGTCGTGCTGTTTGTCTCGACGTGTCTAAACTGCACTGTAATATGACTGCTTGGTTATTTTTAGTTGCAAATTGGAGCCTGCTTGTGAGACCTCCTAGCGAAGGAATTATTGCTGCGAAATGAATAACACACAACAATCTAGAGTCCGACCGTTTTTCCGTCTGTCCCTGTTTTCCACTTAACTTTGAAACGATATTATTAGCAGATCATCTGCTGTCTTCAACGGTATATCGTTACTGGAATCAAAATTTAATGTCAACTTATTATTGTCAAGGCATAACAGTTCTTCTGCCTGCGTGCCATTTAAACAGGGATAAGATACTGGATTACTGGAATGAGTTTCATAGACGGAGTGCAATCATCATCATCATCATCATCATCATCATCATCATCATCATCATCATCATCATCATCGTTGTTGTTGTCATATCCAATAGCCAATTAGCCATAACCAATCAATGAAACGATTATTCCCCCAAAGGTCACAAAGGTCACCTGCGTCCTTTATTTAACTAGGTCAAGGTCGATCCATTCGTGTGATGACGTTGTTTCTTTTTATAATTCACCTTCAAGTTTTAATCAAAGTCAACAATATTTATTTTATTTCAATTACTGTTATCCATTTATCTCAGAAATTTATTCATACTTTCTTTTCAACACCGATATTTCTTGTGGGGCGTGGAGGTGTAGTGAGTATGTTCGTTGCCTTGCAGCCGGTAAGTTGCAGGCTCAAGCCGCCTCGTAGGGATCTTGAGCAAGTCCTTCACTCGCAATTGCTCGTGCGCTTTGGTGTGAAATTCCGATTAAGTGTCCGCACTGTAGTCGGGAACGCCTCTGAGTAGAATCATTAAAGGCGCTATAACAAGTGCACAGGTATACATTTCTAGCCAGATTGAGAATTGCCAGAGGTGTTCAACCTCTCAATTGCCTCTCCTTGGACCATACAGTACAGTCTGTTCACACACCAAATCCTCGTGGACCAAAGTCCGACTTCTAGTTATTCTCTACAATTCTCATAACATTTCTTGCTCTCGTCGGCCTACACCATGTGCTAATAGACGCAATCCTTCACCATATCTGCTTTTCTGTCTCCATATACTGCTGCTTCTTCGTCTGTCTGTCTGTCTGTCTGTCTGTCTGTCTTCTGTCTGTCTGTCTGTCTGTCTGTCTTCTTCTGTTCGTTTATCGCCGTCTCGTGCATGCAGCCGTCTTTATTGGTTCGCCATCTTTTATGAAATATTTGTACGGGATTAGACGAAGTCTGTAGCGTCACGACATCGCTGATATGATATCAGTCAACGCAGTCATCGCAAGAAGCACTCAACAACTGCAGGACCAGAAGAGTCAGCCGCTGCTGCTGCTGCTGCTGCAATGGAATCGGAAGAAGCAGCAGAAGCAGCTGAGGCCTGACACGATTCTCAAGCAGTGCGGCGGCGACACCATGGAAGCTAACGATGTTCTTATTGAACTAAATTGATTGCATGCTTCCCAGATATATTTATTACTTGGCATCGCAATCGTCATCGAAATGATCGCATCGACGAACCGTCTAAATACATCTGACGCATATATATATATATATATAAAAGTTAAAAAAGTAAAGTCCTATCCCGTTCCATGAGGAACATAGGGAGGCGCTCATCTTTTTTTCTATGGCCCTGAGCCAGCAATGGACGAACCCCAAGGTCCTGGACACGGGGCCAGTGTATCGCGGGACTTGCTGTTTACTTCAATATATAGTATATAGTAAATAATATTGCATATATATATATAGTATCATCGTCTGTCCACGTCGCTGATGTGGCAAGTGACGACTGTGAACCAAGCTTTCAAACAGTTTCTTTCTGTCCATTCCTTACACCACAGTTGCTACAAATGCTCTTCATCAAGAAAAGCAGACGTGAAAGAAATATTTGTCAGTATTTGAGGCTCTTAGAATCTCCTGAAAATATCTGAGGCTTTGGCCGGGTGGATCCATGTGATCCATGTGATCCATGTGATCCATGTGATCCATGTGATCCATGTGATCCATGTGATCCATGTGATCCATGTGATCCATGTGATTCATGTGATCCATGTGATCCATGTGATCCATGTGATCCATGTGACCCATGGTGCACTTTAACCTCCGTCCAACGACGAAAATAATTCAAGAAAAAGAAAGACAAAATGATAGTAAAACCAACTCTTTGTTATGTCAAACCAAGGATATCGTAATTATCGAGCAGCTCGGCCGGTGTGATGTGTTTATCTGTCTGTGTCCGTTGTTAGAACGTGTGCCTAAGTCTGCCGTCTATGTTCCGCCTTTGTTCCGCTTGTACGTCTGTCTAACAGTGATCTTCTAAATATTACTCAGTATGTATAATTACATTGTATGTCCCTACGACTGGTGTTTGCCCAATGCCCATCCTCCTCCCTCCTCCTTCCCTCCTTCCCTCATTTTCCACCTCCCCTCATTCATCTTCCATCGATCGATAGTTTTTCCATCATTGACAACAATCCATGTTCAAACATTGAACCGAACACAAACACGTAGGCTACAGGACATACATGTATTACGTCCATCGGTGGATGATGATGATGATCCATCCATTTATCTTTTTCTAATTACTAATCCAACAAATCCAATCTCATTAATCCACGCAAATAACAAAACCATCGATTCCAGTCCTCTGAGATTTATTCATCATTCGATGGTAGTCGTCGCATTCATTGAACAGCTAATGTTTCGTCCCTCTTCATCCACTGCAGCTCCATTTATAATCCAGCCCACAATAAATAAACTATGCACACCCATCCATTCAGCCATATGCACTTGTCCATTCAGCCACATACCTACCCGTTCACGGCGTTCACTCGGTCTTACTCATCCGTCCATTCAGCCATAATATGCACTCGTCCATTCAGCCAAAGGCCTTCCATTCAGCCATAGCCCTCCATTAAGTCATAGGTCCCTCCATTCAGCCAATGCCCTCCATTCAGCCATAGGCCCTCCATTCAGTTATAACCCCCTTTCATTCAGTCAAAGGCCCACTGCGTTCAGCCATACCACCGGCCCATTCAGCGATATACCCATGCATGTCCATTCAGCCATACCCACTCGTTCACTCAGTTTTATTCATTCGTCCATTCAGCCATACCCACCGGTCCATCTAACCAAAGGCATATAATACAATAATCCATTCATCAAATTCAGTTTTCCTTCGTCGTTTTATTCTTTGATCGCTTCATCCATCCAGCCATTCTTCCATTCACTCTTCCATTCATCCATCCAGCCATACGTTTCCACACTTCCATCTGTCAATCCGTCCGTCTGTTCTTCCATCCATCCACTCTCTGTTTTATTCGACCTTCCATCCATTCCAACAATGCATCCATTAATCCATCATCTGTCTCTGCTGTTCCTCCTCCCACATCATCTAAAATGCATCGATCGGCGACACCCACACAACATAGACGACAAATGCCTACTTCCCTCGTAAGCCTACTCTCCACCAAAAGCCTACACTCCATCAGAAGGCTACTCCCATCGGAAGCCTACTCCCTTAAAAAGTCTACTCCAAATAACAGAATCCTATTCCCATGAGAATCCTACTCCCCATCAGAAACCTACTCCCCCATCAGAAGCCTACTCCCCATCAGAATCCTACTCCCCATGAGAATCCAACACTCCCCATGAGAATCCAACACTCCCCATGAGAATCCAACACTCCCCATGAGAATCCAACACTCCCCATGAGAATCCAACACTCCCCATCAGAATCCAACACTCCCCTTTAGAAGTCCACCCACTCCCCATCAGGAATTCAACACTACCCATCAGAATCCAACACTCTCCATCAGAATCCAATACTCCCCATTAGAATCCTACTCCCTATGGGCGTCCGCAGCGGGGCGCATGGGGGCGCAAGTGCGCCCCCTAGATTTTTCGCATAGTTGCACATAAATTTAGATTATTTGGTTGTGATTGTTACAACGCGATTTTCAATGTGATTATCGATTCGTTCTACAAGTTGAACCTATATATCTTTTTTGGGCGCATAACGTATAGGTAGGCTATAGGATTCTCTCGTGGTAATATGGAAATTCAAACTGTCACCCATTAAATTTAGACTATGAGACAATTATTTAAAAGTTTGCGCCTCTCTAAAAAAGCTCCTGTGGACGCCCATGCTACTCCCCATCAGAATCCAACACTCCCCATCAGAATCCTACTCCCCACCAGAAGCCCACTCCCAACGACACATCAAAGCCATCTCGTGGGTTCTTGTGTAAAGCAATAAACGGGCCTTCCTCTTTCACGCCTCACCGCTACCTGCCATCATCCACAGCTTCACGGCCAACACTGCAGCCTCCTTGGCTTCCCCTACCCCCATCCTCCTCCGTCCTTCCTTCTCCATCCTCCGTCGTCGTCTCTTTCATGTTCCCAGCATCGACCTATCGATAGTTCTTCTCATCTTCCATTCGCCCGATTAACGCATCAAAGACACACGTGTTTACGCGCCTGTAAACCGGAGTTATATTATGTAGCGCCTTTGAAAGGCTCTCCTCGAAATCCTCTCTTTGACATCCGAATCCTCTTCATAAGCCACTTCTTCTTAGCCCCTTGCGTCAAGGATTGCTGTGTTGTCATGTTACGTCTTGCCGTTCAGACTTCTAACATTGACGCAATGTAAACTTAGCCTTTGAATTACGTTGGTCAGTGAAGATGACTGAGATTAAGTGATATTATTGCACAGAAGGAAAAGGAAATTACATTAGTTCAACAACCAACGCAGCTCAGAATATGTGACTGCGCATAATAATCATTATATGAGTGAAGTATTCGCAGGCATTGTACTTCAGCATGGAATTAAGATGGCCTTATAAAAGAGTTTAAACTCATAAATACTCGTATTGGTTATTACATTGTGAATGCATTGCCAACAAGAAATTAATTGTTTTGTTACTTACCGTACCAGCAGGCCCTTTAAAAAGTTATAAGAAAATTATTAAATAAGTGCTCTACGTATAGAGCTACAGTGGTTAGCAGGGTGAGAATTGCCGGCGGGTTGAGAGGGAGTTCAAGTTTTCGAGTGAGCGAGAGAGAGAGAGAGAGAGAGAGAGAGAGAGAGAGAGAGAGAGAGAGAGAGAGAGTGAGAGAGAGAGAGAGAGAGAGAGAGAGAGAGAGAGAGAGAGACGAAGAGGATGTCTGAGAGGATCTTAATCTGGTTCTGTTCTGTGTTGATGTTTCTTTAGTCGTTGGATGTGTCGACATTCCTCCGTTGCCAGGAGCAACGCACAAGCGCGAAGGCGATCTTCTCGTCGTCAAATGCAACTTCACAAAAGACGAATATCACTTGAAGTGTGTCAAGAGACAGTGGATCGGAGAGATGTACAATTGCAGCGCTGCAGGTACATACATGTATAATATATCTATATATCTATATCTATGTATATATATATATATCAATGTATATATATACACCTATACGCTATATGTTCTGCATGGTTGTCCTAACACAACGACAATTTTAAAAAAAATAATGCTTGTTGAAAGGCTCGTCCGAAGTCGATATTATTATTCTACCGTTTTGAACGGTGCCTTTATTCGATTCGGTCTGTTCTTGTTCGAAATTGTAATTATAATCTCAAATTTATGCAGCGCCACTTCAACTTCAAGAAACACTCGTCAGAGACGTTCCCGGTCTGACAACTCAATAATTAGGCTACCATGAATGAATGGACAGATCGCGATATTCAAGTGTTTACGCCTTTACGGCTAATATAAAGGAAACGAAATTTGAAGAAGTTGATAGCAAGGCAGAGTGGTTCCATGAAATGGACCGAGAAGTGAAAACAATCCAATGTGTACCCTTGCGGGCAGGCCGAGAGTGCAGGCGTTTGATCGACTATTATTATATGCCTTGATCTATCCTCCATGCATGGAATCAGAGCGACACTCTCAATGGAGTTGAACGATATCAATCGTGCATGGTGGCTGAACGATACAAACGTTTTCTTGTTCATGAGATACGCATCCTAATTCTGAAATAAACATGTCTTCATAGTATGCAAGTGGGAGTAAAAACACAGCATTCCCACTCAGCTATCTATAGACTGCAGCCAGCGCTAACTATGGCACCATAACCAACACTGCAATCGTTAAAAACGCATTCAACATTACCAAATAAATATTCTGAATCTAACGGATGCTGTGTTTACGAAATCTTAAAACCGTCGTAGTCGTATACTATAATAGAACTACATTGTAGTTAGCCTATTATAATAATATTATGCAGTTTTTAAACATAAGGAATTTGGCAAATATTGGTTACCGTTACATTATCAAGCGTAGCATTAGTTCTGCGACGATCTGCTTGGTTATTTCAACATTAAACGATCAAACTTTGATTGCTGCATTTATCAGTTTTTCACTAATGAGTTTTGCGTTTTTCTACAGCTATTCCGTCAACAGCGTCAGAGAAGTTTGAGCATGCAGATATCACGATTTCATACGGTGAGAGAAGTATACGCTTCTTGCTGGTAGCAAGAGACACTTTCTAATCAACTTCCTGTATAGGCCTAATGGAAGAGTTATTAAATTTGCAGCTGCTGCAGTCGCGGAATTTATGTGTATGCAGTTCAGCACATATGCCCCTATCTAATTTAAGTCTAAAGGTTTTAGGCGCCATAAATATTGAATAAGTTATAGAAGCAGACACCTATGCATGACTTGCCGAAATTGGTTCGGAAGTTGTGTCTAGAACAAATGCGAAAATACATAATTATAGGCTGACTAGATTTAGTTGAACTACGTTGCATCAACCACATATTTTTATTAGTCAACTTGAACTTATTATTACCATTATAATATTATTAGCCGCCAAATCTCTTGGATTTGATTAGTATAAGCTTACTATGTAACCTACAACTATCTGCACCAGCCACAGCACCAGAATTTTTGCAACACAGCAACAGCTTTGTTTCATGCATCGTAGCCTATAGGCTAATCTTGTACGATTTACTTCAGGTAGATATGACATTTCGTTGCCTCCCTGACCTGTCTCAGGGAATTTTGCCACTTTACACTGCAGAATACCAAGGCCGTCCGCTCCCTTCGCATCTCTGCACAGGACAAGCTGCTTGTCCCTATTATGCGCGTAGCCTACTTCCATCGGGTGCCGACGCGCTTTCTCCGTTGCTGGTCCTGCAGTGGTCTGGAATGGGATGTACCTCCAAACCTGAGACTGTATCCAAGTATCCTTTCTGACACGTTCTATCTAAACCTTAAAACTGTCTTCTTTAGCCGAGGTTGGGTCGGGAGCGCTCCTGAGCAGTAGTAACATTGAAGGTGATGTGCTATATAAATCCTTGCAAAGAATGAACAAAGAATTGATTGAACACGGAAACACCAAACGTCAACAGGTATACGTTGCTACAATGTATGCGCACATGTCTCTCATATGACCAACGGTTATCTTCCCATCTCTTCTTGTCTCTTCGGTCTCCAGCCCAAAAATAGCTCTTTCAAATTGCGATGCATTAGTATAAAATTGTTCCCACTAAGCCTCAACTTGATGCTTCTTTAATCCGAAAGTAGAGCGATATTCCGAGCATGCATGTTCTTTTTGTGTCTATTTTTAATTGTATCATAAATGGATTTAATGAGGTTTGTTCTATTTTTGACGACGCGCAGGTTCTTCGATTATGATTATGATTGTAACGGCGCTGGCAATGGGTCTCTTTGTTCTGTCCGCCGGGCTAATCATTCTGGCCAGGTAAGAACTCACCTCAGTCATAAACAATGAAGCGAACACACACACACACACACAAACACACACACACACACACACACACAAAGCACACATCTACGCACACACCTACATGCACACACACTGATATGTATAATTTACATATATAGGCTACACACACTGCCTTTAGCCAATGTTGAATAGGCCTAGTAGCTAGGTCTATAAACACAAATCCTATGAACGACTGACTGACTGACCGACTGAACTGACTGACAGACTGACTGACTGAACTGACTTCTTTACTGGCTTTCCTCCCCACTGGCTGGCTGACTGTTCGCTATTCGCACAAATGAATCAGTCCTTCATTGACTGTAATTAATTCTTTCATCTAACCACAGAAATGAACACCGCGTGTCTTCCTTCTTCGATTTATAATTTAACCAGCTTAACAACTGATCACACGTTGCTAACAAGGTCTTCGGATTTTTATTCGCAACACCGACCATGAAAGTCAATGACCTTGGCATGAAAGTCAATGACCTTGGCTTGTCCATTAAAGTCGCGTAAACAACGGTGTACGCTGTACATTAAGTGTACAAGCCTCATAAAGACACGCGTGAAAACCTTTTTATATATTATGTTCTTGCGCTATAAAAGTCTGTTAACAGTTGACCAGAATAAATCTTGTTTCGCGCATACGTCATACGATCTCGTCTGTGAGTCCATAATTTCGTTTTCTTTCGTTTCCTTCGTCCAGCCATTTGACACCTCTACAGCCTCCAGCTTAGACTTGCCATCTTAGCGCATAACATCCGTGGAAAGGCTAAATCTCACTGGGCACGGCAAGTCTCACATGTGTCCATCATAATTTTTGTAGCATAATATATGACTCTTTTTACTGAAAACCATAGGCGTAGGAGACGGGATCTAGAGAGGGGCAAATGCCCCCCCCCCAATTTCGGGCAAGTCTGGTTTTTGGGCAAGCAGACCAGGAAAAGTAAAATAATCTATTTAAAATTTTCGGGCAATTTCGACCGGACGACTATAAAAAAAGTCGTCAGAATTTTTGTGCGAAAGAAGTAACAGGAATTTTAGGGAAATTTCGACCGGACGACTAAAAAAGTCGTCAGATTTTGCGGGCAAAAGTTTAACTTTTGCTCCCCCCTCCTGAAATGTCCCCTACGCCTATGCTGGAAACGCTATGTTGACCACGGAGATGTTGCTTCTTGTTTCACCCAGTGTAGAAGTCTCTTCTGTCCACAACAGGTAATCAGATTATTCTGCGCTTCTGCCTTGCAACATGTAATATGTGCACATTGTGCAGTGTGTGTTGGTTCCATCTTGCGAGTGACTACAGGAATTGCCAAAAGTGTATTACCGTCAGATTTCACAACATTCTACTTGTGTCGTATATATGGTCGCATTTAATGTCATCAAAAATTAATGCCAGTCTGTGTTAGCCAGTGCCATCTAGTGCTGCATGGTGTCATCAATAGACGTTGATATTTCATCTAATCAACGCAAGAAGCTTATGCTGTAACTGGAATAAAATCTTAGCTGTACGTTGTAGGGCCTTGGGTTTGTTTAGCAGCTTTTCTCCATCTTAATTTATACTCGCTAAGAGGCTTTGAAATGGATGTCGGATAAGTCGTTATTGCAGAGAAAACTAAACAACCCTACCGCAATGGTGCTTTCCTCTGGTTCATTGCAAGTAAGCGATCGTAATAATAAGCAAAGGTTGGATCTAGTGTGAGCATTGTGGAAAATAACTGGGGTGGAGGAGGAGGTTGGACCATGATCTACTTGGAATTTGGGTGTGAAAAACAGACTTTTACCATGGGACTCTAAGAAATACTTGGGATGGGTTGAAACCACAAACCCCGCCCGTCAATTTTCACCCTGTTGGATCGTCCATGCATGGATGACGTCTGCAGTCAAAAGTTGAGATCGAATGTTTTTTATGTTGCTCATTTTATTTTTCAGACGAAAGACGATCTTCAATCGCGACAAGAGTCGACATCCGGTTCACCACCAATCGACTCGAAACTTTCTCGACTACGACAACGATTACGTCAGTTCCGGTGGTGGTGGTGGCGGTGGCGGAAGTCACGTGATGCCGAACGGATCGATGCAGCTGCTATCGAGGAGACGCTACTCCTACGTCGATCTCACGCTACAGACATCCGGGAACTCGCTGACCGGATCGTCCGGAGAACTGTCCGTCAGCACTCCGCTCGTCAATCCGCTTTTCACGTCGCCATACTGTCACGTGCAGAAGCAGTTGCTCTGCTGCGAGTGCCAGACCACTTCCGGTACAGACCGGAAGTCGTCTCCCGTCGACGCCGCCATCGTCGCCGGTCTCTGCACTTCCGGTTCACGCCTGGCGACGAGCATCGGTGGGTCTGGTCGGTACAACGCGATTCAGCAGACGACGACAAGTCTCAAGATGGAGACGAACGTCTGCTATGCCGAGACCGTTAAGGCGACCGGTGGCGTCGGCGGTGGTGGCGTCGGTGGGGGCGCCCCTCCTCCTCTACTGGTGGTGGGCGATAATAGGAGATCTTCCAATCCAACGACGACAGCGATGACGAAACCGTCGGCATTGCAGACGGACGATGTTAAACTGCAGAGGTCGCTATGCGCTCAAGTGCCACCGCCTCCACCTCCTCCACCGCCTCCACCGCCGGTTCTACCGCTGCCGGAGGACACACGAACGGAAACGAAACACGGCCTGTCACGTGACCTAGAGAAACTTTCTTCTACCACCTCTGCATCCTCTTCTTCTTCTTCTTCTTCCAAAGACTGTAAAGAATGCGCGCCTCCTCCTCTGCACATATTTTGAGAAGTGCAATCGTCGTCGTCTTTATAGACATCGAACGATCCTCCGTGCAAATGCATTTCTTTGCTTTACACGTGACACGTGACTTTCCACGTGACAACGCCGCGTATGGGGCTTATGTACAGTCCTACACACACACGCACACACACACACACATACACACACACACACACACACACACACACACACACTGCAGTTCATTCTTTCATCCTTGTTTTACTTTAAATAATTGCATATTATATATATAGATCTATATATATATGACATTGAATATATATATATATAATGTATATTGTTTATTGTATATAATAGGGCATAAATGTAGATTTTCGGAGTTTATTATAATTATTTTTTCTCTTTTGATTAGAATTAAACGACGTCGTCTGTTCATTTGCTTGAAAACATCGGTTCAATGACCGTTTCATGAATTCTTTCGTTCAATTCTTTCATGATCGCCATTTCGATATAACTACTGAATATATAATATAGCCTAATTAAAGATCTATAATATATCGGGAAATCCCTCAGAGCAGCGGTTCTCAACCTGTGGGTCGCGACTCCCTCTGGGGTCGCCTGACACATTGCCAGGGGTCGCCTGGCCCCTTCAGAAATTTGCAAAAGATATCGGCCAAATAGCAATTTCAACAAACTAAAATAAATTTTTATTCATAATTTTTCTATGATTCATCAGTTAGATTGCGGCAGCTAATTTAATTTTTTCCATTTTAGTTTTCAAATGTAAATTCTGCTATTCTTCTAAAGAAACACAGGGAGGAATATTTTTAAAGTCTAGACCACCTCTCTGAGCACTGAAATTATGAGTAATATTTTTAGATGATGGCTTGGAATGTTACAGTGCACAAATCCAAAATAGGCCTATTGTTAATAACTGGGGGCCGACATTCTGACGTCTTAAACCATGACTATCAGCATTGACAAAATTCAGATGACAGTTTAAAATAGGCTACTGATTGGAAATTTAGAAGAAAAAAAATAAGAATGGAAAGAGGACATTTATTGAAGTCTTAAACCATGCCTTCAGCACTGAATTTGTGACTTTTTTTTATTGAGATTCTAAACAGTGGGAGGAGACACTTTGAAGTCGTAAAAAGAAAAACGTAAAACACGACTATCATCACTGAAATGATGAAGAGTTTTGATAAAACGACAGCCTAAAATGCAACCATTGCGGGGTGGAAAAATGTTGACAATGGGGAATGGCACGTAGGCCTACGTCCATTCTCCAAACTCTCCCTGCTCGGCGCATTCATAAGAACACAAATGAAGTTTTTGAAATTGCTAGCATCGCAAAACGAATCAGTAAGGTGAAATGAGCGTTAAGAAAAGAAGAACTAGCCTATAATTGACCAATTCTCAGAATAGCCTACTGCTTAATAATAGTTGCAGCTTGAATATAGAAATTAGAATTAGGTCTTTGTTATGACATTTTTATCGGTAGAATCAATGAAAACCAAAAAATAAACCGCAGAGCACTATTCAGATAAGCTATTCTAACCATCCTAGCTATGTAGGAAAGCATGACCAGTATTTTTAAGAACAAAGCTGATGATGTCAAAAAGGCACACTTGACTTGAGACAGCGGTTTGAAGAATTCCAGTTCTAAGCAAGACGCTGCAGCTGCTGTTGAAGCTGCATCACAAGCCGAATAGGCTTATATAACTTTGACTACTTCAAACTAAAGGAAACCTCTTACAACTGCCAAAAACAGTTTTCGTATTATGAGGGTGAAAATGCATAACAATGGACAATTATAATAGTAAAAAATGAGGTGAAACGGAGGTTGTTACACAATAAATTTTGTCGTTGGGGGTCGTCACAACTTTTGAAATGTTAAAAATGGGTCGCCAGACTAAAAAGGTTGAGAACCGCTGCCTTAGAGGCTTAGATTAGTTGCCGCTTGAATGTTCATTCAAGAGACACGTCATAGTCTACCATGCATCTCCAGGCACACAAAAACACCAATCTTCCTGTGTTGAATAAGCCCTTGATGAGATACGCTGGTACAGTAACCCAATTATAGTAGATCTACAGCAGGAATATAAGTCAACCATTCAATGTGCCTATCGAATTGTGTGAGCCTTGAGGAGGGTCATGTGGGACGTGGTCCCAGCAGAGTTGCCTAAACTGGCGGAGTGCCGCATGAAGGAACGTAGAAATTATTTCAGAACCTATCAAATTTTCTAAAGCTGTAGCACAGAGGATACTTGCTAAGATGTGCTTTAAAGTTACATTTTACTGAAGCAGATGGCTGACAGCAATTATTCATTTTAATAAATGATCAAGCCATCCGTTGCAAACAGACAGAAAAAACACAATAAATGTCATCCACGTAATCATCGTCGTTTTATCTCTTGATAAAAAATTTCTGACCTGCTCCTCAAAGACATTGTGCTCTTGGGTATCCAGCCCCAGGACTCACGATTTTGTGGCAGTGCTCTGAAAGTCAACCCAGGATCCAAATTTCACTGGAAAACAGTATATCGTTCGAATTAGGCTACATAGCATTCAAATCAGGCATGATTGCAGCATTTTCAATGGCATTTTAGTCAGATATTGCGTGGCCAGAAAATTTTTGACCTGCTCCTGAAAAACAGTGAGCTTTTGTGTATCCAGCCTCAGCACTCACGATTTTGTGGTGGTGCTCTGAAAGTTATCCAGAGCTGCCGAAGTCACATGCATACGGTCAATCTTTCGAATAACAACATTCAAATCAGGTAGGATTGCACCATTCTCGATGGCATTTTAGGCAGACATTGCGAGGCGAAAACATTTCTGAGCTCCTCTTCAAAAACAGTGAGCTCTTGGGTATCCAGTCCCAGTACCCACGATTTTGTGGCGGTGCTCTGAAAGTCTACCAAAGCTCGCAAAATCTCTCGAAAACCGTCCATCGTTCGAATTACATAACTTTCGAATCAAGCAGGATTGCAGCATTCTCGATGGCATTTTAGTCAGATATTGCGCGGCCAGAACATTTCTGAGCTACTCCTGAAAAACAGTGAGCTCTTGGGTTTCGAGCCCCAACACTCACGATTTTGTGGCGGTGCTATGAAAGTCAGCCCAAGCTCCCAAAATCTCTCGAAAACCGTCCATCGTTCGAATTACATAACATTCAAATCAGGCAGGAATGCAACATTTTCGATGGCATTTTAGGCAGACATTGCGTGGCCACAAAATTTCTGACCTGCTCCTCAAAAACAGTGAGAATCTGGGTATTCAGCCCCAGCACTCACAATTTTCTGGCGGTGCTCTGAAAGTCACCCTAAGCTCCCGACGTCACGAGAAAACGGTCAATTTTTCGAATAACAGCATTCAAATCAGGTAGGATTGCACCATTCTCGATGATTTTAGGCAGACATTGCGCCGTAACAAAAATTTTGACCTGCTCCTGAAAAACAGTGAGCTCTTGGGTATTCAGCCCCAGCACTCACGATTTTCTGGCGGTGCTCTGAAAGTCACCCTAAGCTCCCGAAGTCACGAGAAAACGGTCAATCTTTCGAATAACAGCATTCAACTCAGGCAGGATTGCAGCATTCTCGGTGGCATTTTAGTCAGATATTGCGCTTCCAGAAAATTTCTGAGCTGCTCCTGAAAAACAGTAAGCTCTTGGGTATCGAGCCCCAACACTCACGATTTCGTTGCGGTGCTCTGAAAGTCAGCCCAAGCTCCCAAAATCTCTCGAAAATCGTCCATCGTCCGAATTACATAGCTTTCAAATCAGGCAGGTTTGCAGCATTTTCGATGGCATTTTAGTCAGACATTGCGCGGCCACAAAATTTATGAGCTGCTCCTCAAAAACAGTGTGCTCTTGGGTATCCAGCCCCAGTACTCTCGATATTGTGGCGGTGCTCTGAACGTTTACCAAAGCTCCCAAATTCACAGGAAAACGGTCAATCTTTCGAATAACAGCATTGAAATCAGGTAGGATTGCACCATTCTCGATGGCATTTTTGTCAGACATTGCGAGGCCAAAACATTTCTGAGCTCATCTTCAAAAACAGTGAGCTCCTAAGTATCCAGCCCCAGTAGTAGTACCCTCGATTTTGTGACGGTACTCTGAAAGTCAATGCAAGATCCCAAAATCTCTCGAAAACCGTACATCGTTCGAATTACATGTATATAGCATTCAAATCAGACAGGATTGCAGCATTTTTGATGGCATTTTAGTCAGACATTGCGCGGCCACAAAACTTCTGACCTGCTCTCAAAAACAGTGGGCCTTGGGTATCCAACCCCAGTACTTTCGATTTTGTGGCGGTGCGCCGAAAGTCACTCTAAGCTCCCAAATCACGGGGGAAAGGTCAATCTTTCGAATAACAGCATTCAAATCAGGTAGGATTGCACCATTCTCGATGGCATTTTAGGCAGACATTGCGAGGCCAAAAAAATTTCTGAGCTCCTCTTCAAAAACAGTGAGCTGTTGGGTATCCAGCCCAGTTTGGCGGTGCTCTGAAAGTCAACCCAAGCTTCCAAAATCTCTCGAAAACTGTCCATCGTTCGAATTGTGGGGCGCGGTGGTCTAGTGGTGGCGTCGTTGCCTTGGAGCCGGAAGGTCCGAGGTTCGAATCCACCCTCAAGCCGCGTAAGGACCTTGGGCAAGTCCTTCACTTACAATTGCTCAGCGCTTCGGCGTGAAACTTCGATGCAGTGTCCGCTCTGCATCGGGAGCGCCTCTGAGTAGAGAGAGCTTGAAGGGGCGCTATAACAAGTGCACATACATACATAGCATTCAAATCAGGCAGGATTGCAGCATTTTCGATGGCATTTTAGTCATACAATGCGCGGCCACAAAATTTATGAGCTGCTCTTAAAAACCATTGTGCTCTTGGGTATCCAACCCCAGCACTTATAATTTTGTGGCGGTGCTTTGAAAGTCACCCTATAGCTCCCAAAGTCACTCAGTCAAAACAACCGATTGACCATAATATTATTGGTGAGTTTCGATGTTCCAGAATGATAACAGCTGCAATCAAACGCATCACAGCGAAGCTTTTAATGGAATGATATTTTTTTATCTAAGAATAGAATGCAGATTCATTGACAGAATTTGGCGGATCTATAATTGAGTCAGATATATACATTGCCCTGTTCCCTTTGAAAGAGAAATCCAAAAGCATTAGCTCTCGTCAGATGTAGAGCTTAATCGCCAGATGTAAGCACTGTAGCCTACATTCCTTTTTTAAACAGAAGTATTGAGCGACGATGAACTTTAGGATATTCTTAAGCCGGGTCCGTTGTTTCATATGTAGTGACTAAACTACACACCTCATTAACTTCTGATTAGCGACAGGTTTCACAGCTAACCCTACATTGATAGCGATGGAACTACAAAAGCTGTATTATGTATAGTGTCCACTGTGGCGAAACTTACAAGTTACAGCACAAAACCATATAACTCAGTGTACTCAGAGTCTGGGCCAATAGCGTAAATCTGCTTACATGTATATACGAGATCTATACGAGATCTATTATACCCCGTAGATCTATACCCCGCAGTCATGGGCGGAGACCTAGGGGGGGACAGGGGGGGACGGTCCCCCCCAAATAATGTGGTGGGGGGGACGGTCCATGTATTTGTCCCCCCCCCCAACTTTAAGTGTCAGGACATGGACACTTGATGAACATACTGCAGGCGACTGACGACGTTACAATGTTAGAAGGATATTTTCGAACAAATAACTAACAAGTCTGTTCAACACAATTAGAGCGATGCCACAACAGAACCGGGGTGCATCAACGACTCTTTTTGAAAACACATTACTTGAACACCCTTATATCTTTTCTTTATGAAGTTATATAAATGTAGTAAACTTACAGTATTCAAATAAATATTAGAAAAATTGAACAAATCTTCGTAAAAACTTCTCGATCTAATCATGAATCGAGATTAATTTCAACTTAACTAGTGTAGATTCGACAATAAATTATAAAATCGGTTTAATTGAGATCTATAACTCAATAACAAACAATTAATATTATAATCATTGAAACCATCTAATTTTGGATTCATCCACTTCCATCAAAATCTTCCCATCTTTTTCGTCCACCACAAGGCCGTAGCCAGGATTTGACTTGGGGGAGGGTGGTTTCTTCAGCGTAGAATTTCTGACGACCAATTTGTAGTCGTCCAAATTTCTGAAAACACCTTTTTCTTGGAGACACCTTTTCACCCTTTTTAGTCGTCCAAATTTCTGAAATTTAATTGAGACACCTTTTCTGAAGACACCTTTTTTCAGTTGTCAAAATTTCTATACATCTTGTTTTATTTGTCCAAAGTTCTGAAAACAACTTTTTTAGTCGTCAAAATTCCTATACACCTTGTTTTAGTCGTCAAAATTTCTGAACATTTCTTTAACTATTAGGCATGTCTAAAGACACCTTTATAGTCATCCATATTTCTGAATAAATTTTTTCATGTCTGTCAAAATCACTGAAAACACCCTTTTTTAGTTGTCACAATTTCTGGAGACACCGTTTCCTCTTTTCTTAGTCGTCCACATTTCTATACACCTTGTTTAATTCGTCCAAATTAATTTTCAAAAGACACCTTTTTTAGTCGTCAAAATTTCTATACACGTTGTTTTATTCTTCAAAATTTCAGGACTTTTTTAACTATCAACATTTGTAAAGACACCCTTTTAGTCATAAAAAGGTCTGAATAAACCGTTTTTAGGTATGTCAAAATTTCTGAAGACACCTTGTTTTAGTCGTCAAAATTTCTTTATTTTGTTGTCACAATGTTTTCGGCCGCTCGTCCGTCCCCCCCAAAGTTCGGACCAGGTCTCCGCCTATGCCCGCAGTCGATGTATTGATGTTGTTATTGTTGGTGTTGTTGTTGTTGGTGGTGGTGTTGGTGGTGTTGGTGGTGGTGGTGATGGCGGTGGTGGTGGTGGTGGTGATGGTGGTGGTGATGGTAGTGGTGGTTATGGTGGTGGTTATGGTGATAGCGTTGGTGGTGGTGATGGCGGTGTTGGTGATAACGATGGTGGTGGTGTGGTGATGGTGGTGATGATGGCGGTGGTGGTGGTGATGATGGCGGTGGTGGTGGTGACGGTGGTGGTAGTGGTGATGGTGGTGGTGGTGGTGATGATGGCGGTGGTGGTGGTGGTGGTGGTGTTGGTGGTGATGATAACGATGGTGTTGGTGGCGGTGGTGGTTGTGGTGTGGATGATAGCAAAACTTTTTCGATAACCAATAACGAAAGCGATAATGATGAATGATGGGATCATGATGCGAGCTCTATTTTCATGAAAATGATGAGAATAGTAAAGACTGTACTCTGGTATTATAGTGTATACATTGTATGTGATACATCATCAAAACAAAATAATCGGAGGGACAATAATTAGCAGAGAGAGGTTGCACGGTGTGTGTGTGTGTGCGACGTGCGTGCATGTGTGTGCGCGTGTGTGTGCGTGCATGTCCTTGCGTGTGTGCGTGTGTGTGTGTGTGTGTTTGCGTGCATGTGTGTGTGTGTGCGTGTGTGCGTTTGGCGATGGCAGTATAGGTCTAATGGTGAATGGAAGAAAAACATGGAGAGCTAATGACCAACTAATTGGATTCATTCGAGTACTGCACTCGTATAGTGGATGATGTGGTTGGCGTCGTTATTCTCTCCTAATCCACTCGAAGCTATGGTGCATGGTGCTCCAGAGTCCGCTGTCTGCTGCCATAATATATATAATTATATATGTGTAAATACATACATATATACACATCTAGCATCGACGATGGACTGGATGCATCCTTCAGCAGCATCACCAGCAGCAACTGCAGCAGCAGCAGCAGCAACGGCAGCAGCAGCAGCAGCAGCAGCAGCAGCCGTAACGAAGTCATTGAAGAGCTCTTTGGTCGATGACTGTACGCGCTTCATCGTGCGCGTGGGAAATCGTCAATATGACTATGCAGCAGCAGCAGCAGCAGCAGCAGCAGCATCAGCAGCAGCAGCAGCATCAGCAGCAGCAGCAGCATCAGCAGCAGCAGCAGCAGCAGCAGTGCATCTGCCCTTCTCGATACTCAACGCTTCCCACAAAGCTGTTGGAGAGCGAGAGAGAGAGCGAGAGTTGTCAGAGAAAACACTCCTGAAAGCCATCGATGGTAATTGCCCGTGCCACTGCCACCACCGCCACAGCCACCACCACCGCTGTCTACTCCACCGTGTTTGCCGTATACGTCCGGTGTAAACAGAGATGGGTCCCCGTCCGCCGCTGATTCTATTTTCCTAGAGCCGACCTCGGGCGCCACCGACCTGACCGACCCCAGACCTGTGTATGGCGCCTCTCTCTCTCGGAACTACTTCCGCATTAGCAGTTGCTTCTGCTGCTGCTGCTGCTGCTGCTGCTGCTGCTGCTGCTGCTGCTGCTGCTGCTGCTGACGGGAGGAACAACTATACCGGGATTTCACGATGGATGACGACGTTCCAGGGACGAGTGCGTAGCATATGCATGTATAGCCTATGCAGCAGTCACCGGGATATTTTTAGATCTACAAGACGGTTGGATGAATGATGTGTCGAAAGGTTTTTACTTCCTCGGCTGAGTAATCTTAAGCTAACTCCTCACGAGGAGGAGGAGAAGTAGAAGGAGGAGGAGGAGGAGAAGCAGAAGGAGGTGGAGGAGAAGGAGGAGTAGGAGGAGGAGAGGAGGAGAAAAAAGAGGAGGAGGAGGAAGAGGAGGAGGAAACAGCAAACATCTGGCCTACATGCCTTTCCGGGTTCGAGCGAATACGAATGTTTACGGAAACACGTCTGAAAGTTAACGAAGCCGCACAACAGCCGCAGTATAGTATCCATCGTCTACTGGAGTAGAGACCTCATCGCCTCCTGCTATAGCTATACCATCCTGCTTCAGCGATGTTAATCAGTTGCCGACCGTCCAACCTACCGCCCCCTCCCGCCCAGGTGGTGCAGCTCCTTCCCAGTAGCAGCCATTTCTGCAACCGACCCCCCTTTCCCTTCGTTCCTCATTTCGCTTAGGGTCACGGGGTCATTCGACCCACCTTCATCTCTGACCAACTGCTATAGCGCACGGATATTACATTTCACCTTGGAAATATCAATATTATGTTGGTATGTTTAAGATTTCAAACGAAGAGAGGTTTGTATCATTGTACGAGGGATTAAAGTTCAATGCTATACTATACTTGGTGAAAGTATCATTAAACCTGGTTGGATGACGACATTATTATACTGACGTAAGCTTATAAAGCGGGTCTTAGAATAATAATGTTCCTTTGAAACGTTTGCCATATAGGCCTATACTATTTTTAACCTGTTTCCTCAGCTTCGTTCAATAGTCCGTCTGGCTATTGTCCACCTGTCTATTGTCCGTCTGTCTATTGTCTATTGTTCGTCTGTCTATTGTCCATCTGTCTATTGTCCATTCGTCTGTCTTTCGGCACAGCGCAGGAAATGTTCATGTCCGGATATCCTGTGATAGTCTCTTTCAGTAGGCCTATATGCTCCATCGTCTTGATTGTCTTTATCATCACAGTTTTTATTATTGCACAATTATAGATCAGTGGTGTCGTTTCATGACATCTGCGCTTTTTCTTCTCACATTTAGTTATCGACAGAAGGTGAAAGATGAAAGATGAAGCAGTCGAGTTGCAGTTTTGCAGGGAGGCTGATATACAGGGTGGCTCAAAAAAAAATGTACCACCGGATAAAATGCAATATCTTTGCAACCGATTGAAATTTTTCTCCGGAAATTTTTCAATTTGAAGGGGAATGAATTTCCAACAATCCCTGAAAGTTTAACTGAAAACTTTTTATGTTTGCAAAAGTTACAGCTGTTTAAACTTTGATTTTCGTTTTTTCAAATTTCCGTGGAAAAAATTAACGTCAATTCTAGATTTCCATGTCAAATGATATCACTTTTCACTTTGGCCTCAGAAATACGTTTTGCAGTTTATCGTAGGGTATGATGGGAGTGTCCACTCTTTGCTTTAATACGAGCTCGAATTCTTTTTGTGAAGCTTAGTATGGCCTTGTTGATCGAGTCCTGCGGCAACTGATCCCACATTAGCAGCAGGACTTCCGTCAGCTAGCCAATGATCTCCAACTCGGGATGAAATGTCTTGCAGCATAGCTTCCCAGACGTGGTAAGCAAGAGGGCTAAGGTCTGGCGATGTTGTTAGTCACCTTTGCCAATAAATTTACTGGAGTGGATTGCAAAAATAAGGTAGCGTTATCATAATAAGCCTTGCCGTGCGAGCAAGCAGGCGCACTGTTCTGCTGAAAAAAAACGAGATGTTAGAGCTCACCTGGTCTTCAATGAGTCTGGGTAAGAGAGTTCAGCGATGAGTTTGACATCTAACCTACTGAATGGGATTAAATGCAGTCTTTTCTGGCACCCGTGACACATGCCAGCAAATCTGATGCTGAAACCATGATATGCTATGCAAACTTGACCCTTTCGATTACCAAGCGAATTTCTTGAAAATCGTACTTTTTCCATCAGACCAAGCGACCACTTCCTGCCTCGCTTCCAATATCTGATCTTCGTTACATAAACATGTTTACAGATAGCCTTCAATATGCTCAGGCTCCACTTTTCACTGGGTATTTTGCTATGATTACGCGATGTCCCAGTCTCTGTTCACGCAGCGTCCGAATTTCCATTTTATCTTTCGCAGAAACTTTGTCCATGACGCTCAGTAATGGATTCACGAATTGAGTCCATAATCTATAAAATATCACTAAATACCAACAGTTTGCTGCATAAACAGCTTCTTTACAGCTCTTATGAGGTCGTAGGACATCATCATCATTTCTTATGATGTAATTTGCAAAAAATCTTAATGAAATCACATTGTATTGGAACTTTATTCTCCGAATTTTTGAAAAAAACGAAATTTTAAGTTTGAACAGCTGTATCTTTTGCAAACAAGAAAATTTTCAAGTGAAACTTTCAGGGATTGTTGTAAATTCATTCCCCTACAAATTGGGAAATATTCGGAGAAAACTGTCAATCGGTTGCGAAGTTATCGCATTTTATCCGGTGGTACATTTTTTTTTGAGCCACCCTGTATAAACCATCCATCGATCTGCAGTTATTGTTATAAACAGTGTTCGTTTCTTATAGGTCGCTGATCTACTCCGAATAGATACCTGCATTAGGATGGATATATTATCTCCAATAATTCACGTGTTTTCCGATATTACAATCACCAAGATGTTAACTGCGAAGGACAGCAACATTACTGAATGCCATGATAGGAAGTGGTGAACGTTTTAGCTTCATTCGTGACGAGGCAACAGATTCTGAATATTTCAAAGAAGGATTGATTGGCTGGTTGTTTGACTGTTTCGTGCTTCAGCCAAGTGTTTGCTCATCGTCGCTCACACTGACTTAAGATCACATCGGCAGAAAAGATGATCACAGACTCAAGATATTATTCGTTAGCTTTTCGTTTTGAAAAATGTGCATCAACATCGTTCGCTGATGGCAAGAGATTGGAAGGAAGAGGAAATGAAGGAAGAAGAGAAGGCAGTTGGAGGAGGAGGACGAGGCTCTTCTCCCTTAGAACTGCTTATCTGATTAGCGCTCTTCTTTTTCACCTAGTATCAGTTACCATGGAAACGAGCGAATTTTCCTACAGCAACGCAACAGACGATGGTGAGTGCTTCTTGCTTCTTTCTTTTGTTTGTATTTCATGGAGATTATTATTCCATCAAATTAAATGAACAAACGAGGCATAGAGACAGAAATTGGCCAGAGTCAGAACCGGGTATATTATGTCGGGTATAGAGATACAGATATATGAGACGGACTCATAAAAGTGTTTCAAATACCGTTAGTTAAATTTGAAGTTGACGATGGACTACATGAACCATTTAGTGAAAAAATTCAATATTTCTCTGACGCTTAAAATATCTGGACCAGAAGTATGGAACCATGCAGTTGATACTGATAGCAATCACCTTCGTCCCAGTTAGAAAGATAACGATTCGTATAATATAAGCAATGTGATATACATAAAATAGTCTATTCTATAGATAGGTCTATATAATTATATTGCTCTGTTGCTCCATGAATATCAAAATTCCCCGCCCCCCTCTGTTCTGCACATAAGGATTGCTCTTGGTTCCATTCGCACAAACTGCAACTATTCAGAATCGAACCTTCAGTAGTGAGCCGATTGGTCTGGAATGAGCTCCTATATAGGAGGCACGTCTGCTCCCTGTGGCTCTTGCTGAAGCATTTTTTATTCATCTCAAAACTGTATAATTTTTTACCGTGCTACAAGAGTCGGAAGCGCTTCTGAGTAGTCCTCTTGAAGAGACGCTAAAGATTATTCTTGAATGAATGACGGAATGAACGAATATAATATATTTATATATTACGTATATATACATATATGATTATATATACATACATGTATATGTATATACATGTTGCTTTATGAGGCAACAAAAGGTGTTATGTTAAGTGTTTCCTGAAACACTTATACATAATTATTCAATATTAATTGTGCATAAGCCGATACATATCGTAGGACTCATCATTTGCAGTTTGCATTTGATCCGGTTCGTTTCATTTACATGTAGTTATTGAGACACAATTAACTTCATCCGGCTTCTATACTCCAACCCATTATGATTAGACTAAAGGGGAAAAAATGAAACGCAATGGAAATTCAAAACGGTTTTAATTTTCCTGATCTGAGTCGGGTGTGAAACCGATTAGTTCTTCATCAACGCAGCGCTTCACAAAATTAATGTCAGAATGCTATAATTTTTTTTATTGTAACAACGATGATCAGCCTTCTTACTTACACACTTGCAATCGCTCACTGACTCACTCACTCACTCATTTCATTTACACACTCATACGCTCACTCACTCGCTTGCTGCTTCACTCATTTCATTTACACACTCATACGCTCACTCACTCGCTTGCTGCTTCACTCATTTCATTTACACACTCATACGCTCACTCACTCGCTTGCTGCTTCACTCATTTCATTTACACACTCATACGCTCACTCACTCGCTTGCTGCTTCACTCATTTCATTTACACACTCATACGCTCACTCACTCGCTTGCTGCTTCACTCATTTCATTTACACACTCATACGCTCACTCACTCGCTTGCTGCTTCACTCATTTCATTTACACACTCATACGCTCACTCACTCGCTTGCTGCTTCACTCATTTCATTTACACACTCATACGCTCACTCACTCGCTTGCTGCTTCACTCATTTCATTTACACACTCATACGCTCACTCACTCGCTTGCTGCTTCACTCATTTCATTTACACACTCATACGCTCACTCACTCGCTTGCTGCTTCACTCATTTCATTTACACACTCATACGCTCACTCACTCGCTTGCTGCTTCACTCATTTCATTTACACACTCATACGCTCACTCACTCGCTTGCTGCTTCACTCATTTCATTTACACACTCATACGCTCACTCACTCGCTTGCTGCTTCACTCATTTCATTTACACACTCATACGCTCACTCACTCGCTTGCTGCTTCACTCATTTCATTTACACACTCATACGCTCACTCACTCGCTTGCTGCTTCACTCATTTCATTTACACACTCATACGCTCACTCACTCGCTTGCTGCTTCACTCATTTCATTTACACACTCATACGCTCACTCACTCGCTTGCTGCTTCACTCATTTCATTTACACACTCATACGCTCACTCACTCGCTTGCTGCTTCACTCATTTCATTTACACACTCATACGCTCACTCACTCGCTTGCTGCTTCACTCATTTCATTTACACACTCATACGCTCACTCACTCGCTTGCTGCTTCACTCATTTCATTTACACACTCATACGCTCACTCACTCGCTTGCTGCTTCACTCATTTCATTTACACACTCATACGCTCACTCACTCGCTTGCTGCTTCACTCATTTCATTTACACACTCATACGCTCACTCACTCGCTTGCTGCTTCACTCATTTCATTTACACACTCATACGCTCACTCACTCGCTTGCTGCTTCACTCATTTCATTTACACACTCATACGCTCACTCACTCGCTTGCTGCTTCACTCATTTCATTTACACACTCATACGCTCACTCACTCGCTTGCTGCTTCACTCATTTCATTTAC